>VYZW01037157.1:0-71743 GCA_013401315.1 Balaeniceps rex | reverse complement strand
GGGTGGCCCTGAGCCCCCCCCCGGCGCCCGGCCGGCCACCACCACGGTGGACAGCATCCAGGCCCCCATCTCCAGCTGCACCGCTCCCCCGCGGCTCCCTGGCCAGGGGCCGGCTGTGCCCCCAGGCCCCTTCCTGGCCCCGCAGCGCCCGGGGCGGCCCCCTGCTCCCTTCGCCTACGCCCAGGGGGGGCTGCAGCCCTTTGGGCAGCCGGCTCAGCACCCGTTCCCTCCTGGGCAGCACCCGCACACCTTTGCCCCCACGGCGCAGCTCCAGCCTGGCATGGAGATGCCCGCTCGTGCCCAGGACCCCCAGCAGTTCCCCCCGGCCCCCTTTCTGCCCCCCGGGAGAGCCCAGGTCCCGCTGCCCTTCCAATTTATTATCTCCCCCCCCNCCCCCCGGCCCCCGCTGCCCCCCCAGGCGCAGTTTGCCCAGCAGCCCTTTGCTGGCCCCGGGGGGCCCCCCCTGCCACCGCAGCTCTACCAGCTCCCAGGGCCAGACAAGCTGCCCCCACAGGGCCTCGCCCCGCACGGGGGGGCCCTTCCCTTCCCCAGGGCCCCTGGCCAGAGCGGCCCCCCCACGCAGCCCCTGCACGCCACGCTGGGGGGGCTGCAGCCGGTGCCCGCCAGCTCCCCTGCTCTGCCCTTCTGCCCCGGCCCTGCAGCCCCCAGCACCCAGATGCCCCCCGGCACCGTGGCCCTGGGTCCCCCTCCGCCCGTCCCCGCCAGCCAGGCCGGCCCCCACCGCGTCACCCCCTCTGCCAGCCCCGGCCTGAGCCAGCTGCAGGGCGCGGTGGTGGTCCAGGGCCCCCTCGTCCCTTCCCCGGCCCCCTCCCCGCAGCCAGCCCTGCCCATGCAGCCCCCGGCGCTGGTGCCCGGCTCTGGCAGCCTGCCGCAGAGACCCCCGCCATCGCTGACGCCAGGCGTGGCCCCGCTCCCCCAGGGCCCCGGCGAGGCTCCCTTCCAGCGGCAGAGCTCCTCCACCGACGACCTCCTGTCCTCCAGCCCCGAGAGCCAGCACGGTGGCTCCAAGGCGGCCGTGGGCCAGCCCCTGCTGCAGCCCACCAAGGCGGACGCCAAGGAAGGGCAGAAGCCCAAGGCGGTGCAGCTGATCGAGAACGATCCCTACGAGAAGCCGGAGCGAGTCCTGCGGCTGCTGGCGGAGCTCGACCGCTTCCGTGGGCTGGTGGAGCGGCTGGAGCGCCCGGGGCCCGGCGGCGCCGCCGAGCTGGATGCCGTCTGGAAGGAGCTGCAGGACGCCCAGGAGCGGGACGCCCGGCAGCTCTCCATCGCCATCGCCCGCTGCTACTCCATGAAGAACCGGCACCAGGACATCATGCCCTACGACAGGAACCGCGTCGTCCTCCGCTCGGGCAAGGACGACTACATCAACGCCAGCAGGGTGGAGGACCTCTCGCCTTACTGCCCCACCATCATCGCCACCCAGGCCCCGCTGCTGGGCACCGCCGCCGACTTCTGGCTGATGATCTACGAGCAGAAGGTCTCCGTCGTCGTCATGCTGGTGTCGGAGCAGGAGCTGGACAAGGTAGACCCTTCCCTGGGCGCACGGCTGGTGGAGCTGGCTGGGACGGGACTGCGGCCTCCCTCGCCCTCTCCTCATGCGCTGGTGTCGCCGTGCGGCAGCTCCAGGCCCTGACAGGGGCCAGGGAGGGACAGGAGGGTCCCGGGGGGGGTTACATGGCTGCCTGCACCCGCTGACGGCGCACCCCATTCCCTCCCCGCAGCAGAAGGTGCTGCGGTACTTCCCCCCGGAGCGGGGCCAGCCCGTGGTGCAGGGACCCATCACCCTGGTCCTCACCAGCCTGAAGGTCGCCCCCACCCACGTGGAGCGGATGATCACGCTGCAGTACCGCGACCAGAGCCTCAAGCGCACCGTCATCCACCTCCAGTTCACCTCCTGGCCGGAGCTGTATGGCGATGGGGGCAGGGACGATGGGGTGGGGGGGCGGCACGGGGGTCCTGCTGCAGCTGGGGAGGGTGGGGGGTGCCCAGCCAGAGTCCCATGGGACCCCTGAAGTGCTCCTCTGCTGGCAGGGGACGTCGGGGTTCCAGCCCCGGCAGTGCGAGGCTGTTTGGGGCAGCACTGACCCCTCTTGGGGGGTTGAGAGCAGGACCCCCACCCCAGTGAGTGCCCCCCCATCCCTCCCAGGGGCCTGCCCGACAGCAAGGGGAGCCTCCTGCGCTTCATCCAGGAGGTGCACGGCCACTACCTGCACCAGCGCCCGCTCCACACCCCCGTCGTCGTGCACTGCAGGTGAGCAGGGCTGGGGGGCTCCCATGGGGCGGGGGGTGTGGGTGCCCCCACCCCGGGCCTGTCACAGCCGGAGGGGGGGGTCTCTCCGCAGCTCCGGGGTGGGCCGCACCGGGGCCTTCTGCCTGCTCTACGCGGCCATGCAGGAGGTGGAGGCGGGCAACGGCATCCCCGACTTGGCCCAGCTGGTGAAGCGGATGCGGCAGCAGCGCAAGCACATGCTCCAGGAGAAGGTAGTGGGGCTGTGGGGTGGGGGCTGCTCCCCCCCCCGGGGTGCGTGGGGTGCGGGCCACTGCCTGGGGGGCTCACCCTGCCTTCCTCCTCCTCCCCTGCAGCTCCACCTCAAGTTCTGCTATGAGGCCGTCCTGCTGCACGCCGAGCAGGTGCTGCACCGCCATGGCGTGGGTGCCCCCGCTGTCCCCAAGGCCACCAACAGTGCCTCCCCCAAGGTGGGTGCAGGGTGCTGGGGGGGGCACTAAGGGGGCTCCGCTGCCCCCCAGGGCTCATGGGGCCTCTCTCCCGCAGCTCTACTTCCACCAGGACCCCCAGGACCTGGTCCTGGGGGGGGATGTGCCCATCAGCTCCATCCAGGCCACCATTGCCAAGCTGAGCATCAAGCCGGCGGGGGCCAGCGGGGAGCCGGTGGGGGGCTGGGTGCCGGATCCTGCCCTCCCGCCAGACACCGCGGACACAGAGGTGCTGCCGGTGCTGCCCGATGGCGCGATGGATGGTGTGGGTGCCCCTGTCCCCGAGCCCCCCGCACCGGGGCCCCCCATCCCTGAGCCAGCTGGTGCCACTGAGAGCAGCAACCATGTGGTGGAGAGCCCCGAGGTCCCCGGGGGGGAGGCAGCAGCCCCCCCTGCTGCCCCCCCTTCCTCCTCCTCCTCCTCGCTGGAGCTGCTGGCCTCCCTCACGCCCGAGGCCTTCACCCTGGACGCCTCCCTCAAGGGCAAGCAGCGGATGAACAAGCAGAACTTCCTGCAGGCGCAGACGGGCGAGGGCCTGCGGGGGCCCCGGCCCAGCGATGACCCCCTCAGCATGCTCGACCCCCTCTGGACACTCAACAAGACATGAGGGGGGGGCGGTGGGGCCCCCCCAGCCCCAGCACTACGGCCTTGGGCCCTGCCTCCAGGTGCTGCCCTCCCCTGCTCCCTGGGCCCCAGTTTGGGATGGGAGCACCCTGGACAGCTGTGGCTGGGGTACCCCGGGGTGGGGGGGTGTTGGGGGGGGGCTGCCTTCCCCTACACCCCCTGTCCCTGCTTTGTACAGGTGTAACACTGGCTGTCGCCACGTTATTTGACTCCGATTAGAACTGACTTTTTCAGCTCTTTGCTACTAAAATAAAGAGAGTTTGATCCGCAGGTGGGCAGGGCCCCAGTGCTGCGGGCGGCGTGGGGCTCTCGGCACCCTTGGCCCCAGCCCTGGGGGTCCCGGGGGGCTCAGGAAAGGGGTTGGCAGCGGCGCAGCCACGCTGGGGTTAGTTCCATTTAATGGTGGTGTCCTCGTACACGTTATAAAACACGATCCGGTACAAAAAGCGTCCCCTGTACAGTACAAAGCGTACAGCTGGGCTAAGGCCACCCCAGGCGCCGTGCTCCCCGGGAGCGCCCAGGCCTTCGGTGCCTCCAGCAGAGCTCCGGGCCTCCCGCCTGCCCCGGGGCCGGCACGGCGCTGCCTCTACAATCACCAGGATGCGATTAACAGACATCATCGGCGTTTACTTGAGGGAAGAGAGCGTTAGAGGGAGGGTTCGGCCCCGGCTCTGCTCGCAGGCAGGGACGGGCACGCCAGGCTCATGGCCTGTAGTGCAATTGCGAGGGGAGCTGAGCCCCCCGGCCCCGGCACGCGATGGCAGCGTTCCTGGGGGAGAAGCCCCGCGCCTGGGGGTGCTGCCAGCCCATGGCAGGGCGCTTCGGTCCCACCGCTCCCCTGCCACGGCCCCGAGCCCTCCCGGCTCCCCCTGCCCCACGGGGGTTTCTCCCCAGTTCCTGCAGGGAGGATGGGGGCAAGGGCTGCCTGCCCGCTCCCAACCTGAGAAAAAGCCTCCTCTGGCCCCGCAGCGGGAGGAGGAGGAGGAGGAAGGTGCTATTGCTGCAAACTGGGCGAAGGAGAAAGCCGGGAAGGGCGGCTGCGCGCGGGAGCGGGTCCCGTGCCAGGATCGTGCGGCGACGGGACCGAGCCCCGGGGCGGCTCTGCCACGGCGGCTTGGTGGAGCAAGGGCGGGCGCGCCGGCATGGGCGCTGCCGGGCTGCTGCTCCCGCGCTCTCCTGCCATAATAAATAAATATATACAGCATATAAATAAATAGGGCAGGGACTGCTGCAGCACAGAGCCCACAAGGGGCAGGGCCAGCCCGGAGCCAGGCGGGTTGGGGCCCTGCCAGCGCTCTAAGGCACGTGGAGGCCAAGCCAAGCGCCCAGGCGGGGTCAGCCCCGTCCTTCCCCCGGCAGTGACCGCTGCGCTCAGTGCCGGGGCTCCCCGAGGGCTGGCAGCCCCCGGCTGCTCCTCTGGCCTGGGGCTCGCACTTGCAGCCGCTCCCGGGCCAGGCCAGGCGTGCCGGGCTGTTCTCTGCGCGCCGGGAGCGGGCATTGGGCTGGGACGGCTGCTGCAGAGCCTCCTGTGGGCAGGCTGGCCGCCCTCGGCCCTGCTGCCAGCACAGGCAGGCTGGGCAGCGCTGCCCGCTCCCGCCCCGCTGCGTCGAGTGCTGTGAACAAGCTGGAACCTGCTGAGACAGGGCTGGGCACGGCTTACGTCAGCTACCGGCAGCCAAGAGGCACCGATGCTCCCCCAGCTCTGCGCCACGCTCCAGCACCCGCTGCCGTCGCTTGGTTTCCCCAGACAGCTCTGGGGAGCCACCACCACCGCACGCTGTCCCCATCTCCCGTCCCGTCCCGAGCAGGGTGCCGGAGCCCCCGGCGTGTCCCTCTGCACCAGCCCGCGCGGCCCCGGGCCCACACGCGCCTCTGGGGAGCCCCAGCGACCGCACGGAAGATGCAGGAAACGGGGAGAGGAGGAGGGCTCGGGCCCTGCAGACCGTTGGGTGACAAGAGTCCAGTTTACGAGGAGGGAAGGCGACAGAGGCACGGACAGAGCGATGGAGCTGGTTGTCCCCATGCCCTCACCCACGGGCAGCAGCGCGGCGCTGCCCAGAGCCCGCCCCTCGCCTGCCTATGCTGCCCTCGCCTACGGAAGGGGCCCGGGCGCCCCATCCCACCTGCCTCGCTCCACCCGGGCTCCAGCGCCTGCCCCTCCTCCTCAGTCCAATTTCTCCAGCACCGAGGGCACGTAGACCAGGCTGAGCTCGCTCCCAAAGTTGCAGACGATGGCGGCGTTCTCCAGCACGAGGATCTGCCGCGCGGGCTGCGACTCGTTGCTCTTCCCCAGGTAGACAGTCTGGAGCAGGTCGCCGTAGCCGATGTCCCAGAAGGAGACGCAGCCCTGGCCTCCTGTCACCAGCAGGTTGTCGGAGATCACGCCCAGGCTGGCACCGCAGCCCATCTCCTGTGCGGAATGAGAGCACGTCAGGGAGCCAGGCCCGCAGCAGGGTCCGGGGCTCCACGAGGACAGCAGCCTGCCCACGCCGCTTCTGCGGCCAGCCCTTGCCGCGGCTGGGAAGAGGCCGTTTAGCCGCAGCCCCTCTGCCAGCCCTGCCCCGCGGGTGCACGCGTGCTGGAATGGGGCCAGAGCCTCGCAGCCGGGACAGCGCGGTCTGGCCAAGCAACAGATTCAGTCTTTTCTGAGCTCTTGCACATTATATTTACAAACAGTTTAAACAGAGCTCCCTTCACACTACAAGCCCAGCAGTGGTGCTCTGGGGGGCTTGGTGGGGTCCAGAAAAGCACAGAAGCGCCCTTAAGCTTTCCCTGGCCGCTCCCCAGCTACCAACCTGCTGGATGGAATAGAGCTTGATCCCCGAGCTGCGGTCCCAGATGCTGATCACATCGTCCAAGCCGCTGCTGATGACGCAGGACGTTGTGCAGGTGAGGGATGTGACGTCCCCGCGGTGGGCGTACATGTGGCTGACCTTGCTCCCTGTCAGCACGTCCCAAAGGCAGATGGCACCGTCCTGGCCCCCGCTCGCTAGCACCATCGTCTGCAAGGACACGGGCAGAAACCAGGTCAGGACCCTCAGCAGAGGGCAGACACCGCCCTTTCCACCACACCCCAGGGCTTCGCAGTGCCACGGGCACGGGAAGCTGCTGAACACACAGCCAATTCCAGATACAAGCACTTCCAGTGCTCCGGGCTCGCTCCCAGGCTGGAGGAGGTCACAGGAATGTGGGATGGAAAGCTGAACTGTGTGTGAGCAGGCTGGAGGTAACAAAAGCCCAAGCCCAAGCCCACCACGACCCCCAGTTGCAGAGAAACCTAAATTCATTTCCACAGAGCTGTAAAGCACGCAGGTGTGGTTCTCTTCCTTCTTTCCCAGGGGAGCTGGTCCGCAAAGCCTCCCTGGGGGCTCACTGCAGGGCAGGGCACACTCTGCCAGGCCCTGTCGCCAGCCTTGCTCACCTCTCCAGCCCTGGCAGTGCATCAGCTCAGCTAAGCCTGCGCTGCCTCTCTCGGGAGACAGCCGGTCCCCAGGAGGGCAGACACTCACAGGGCAGGGGACAATTTCCTGGGCCAGTTTCAGCCCCTGCTCCCAGCTCTGCCTTTGGAGGTTCCCTGGCTTCAGAGCTGCGTTCAGAACGGCTGACCTGGCAGAATGGGTACAGCGGGAATGGGTCTTTCCTGCTCCAAACAGGGCAGGGAGACAAACCACCTCCAGGGACAGGGACTGCCAAGCTCACAGTTAGCTAGATGGGAAAACAGTGGCACGCTGCTTGTAAGGCACACGGTGAGCACACCGTTACAGCAGCCAGCGAACCCTCTGCGTCCTCAGAGCAGCACACATCAACTTCTCCGTGTGCAAACCAGAAGAGGGTCCCAGTGGGTCCCTCCGGCTGAACCAGTGGCTCAGCAGCCTTACATAAAGGATGTTCTTCGTGGTGCAGACCCGGCTGCATCTTACCTGATCGATGTACACAGCTGTGATTGCTCCTGAGTGACCCTGCAGCGTGAACAAACAGCACGAGTCTTCCAGCCGAAACACCTGCAGGGCAGAAGAGGCAGATGTGAGTGTCCGTGGGGCAGCCGTCCCGCAGAACGACACTACCTGAGCCTTATCGCTCTGCTAACGAAGCGACAGATCTCACTGTATCCTCCTTCCTGCCATCCCCCTCCCACGGCAGAGTCAGAGCCTGTCAGCGATTCAGGACAGCGGGGTCACTGGGTGCTGCTGCCAAGGGCAGGGGAAGAGGGTAAATGCCTGTCGGGCAGTGACAGGGCAGGGAAGTGACGTGCGTGGCTGAGGGGGACAGCTGCTGCTGGAAGGGACAAGGGGAAGACTTGGATTAAGTAATTAATTGGATATTAGGAAAAATTTCTTCACGGAAAGGGTTGTCAAGCACTGGAACAGGCTGCCCAGGGAAGTGGTGGAGTCCCCATCCCTGGAGGTATTTAAAAGACGGGTAGATGTGGCGCTTAGGGACGTGGTTTAGTAGTGGACTTGGCAGTGCTCGGTTAACGGTCGGACTCCATCATCTTAAGTGTCTTTTCCAACCTAAACGATTCTATGACTGAGACGGGGGGTACCCCAGAAGCCCCCACCTTGCTATTCCTGAAGTCACCCATCCCTAAGGCAGGGAGATCTCAAGACACCTCTCGCAGGGCTCTGTCCTTCTAACTCCACCGAGGAGCCCCATCCAGGCAGATGACTATAACATGGGGAGCTTGAGGAATGCACTGGACTGGACTCCAACCGCACCACCCTGAACACTCACCTACCTTTGTGCATGTACACACGTCAGCTTTGCCCCCCGCCCACGTACGAGACAAGCTCACGTCCCACAGCATCCACAGGACGGATAAGCACCCGCACCCCACCAGTCGCAGGGCAGCAGCAGCCCCGGACCGCAGCCGAGGAAGCCTCACCCTCAGAGTGTGGTCCTGGCTCCCAGTGACCAGCCGTCCAGCCGCAGCCTTCAGCGCCGTGATCGGCTTCTGGTGGGCGCAGGACACGGTGTGGGTGAGCTGACACATGATGATGTCGCTGCTGCTGAACACGGGGGAGGACGGGATGCTGCTTCTGCTCGGGGCTCCTGTGGCGAGACACACAGGTAAGTCCTCAGTGCAGCAGACACAGCCTTACACGCCAAGGCTAATATCACCCAGAAATGGTGTGAGATCAGGGACACCTGGCTGCTGAACTTTAAGGAATTTGAACCCGGTCCTCCACGAGCCAAACACTCGGCACTCTGGCTGACACCAACAGAAGCTACAGCTGCTCAGCACTCATGAACAACTGGAGTGAGGGTCTCCAACAGGGTCCTCAGCAGAACGCCCTTCTACGGATCAGTGGCCCCTACGCAGTAAGTCTTCTGCAAGACTGAGCTCCCTGAAGCCCAAGAGCACTGCGGTTACCCTCATCAGAGAGGCAGAACAGAGAGCTGGGCACAAGACTCTCTGCACCCTATGGGGAAACATCATTTCCACACCCAGTCCTTTCCTGCAGAGCCTGCTCCACTTCCAGATCTACAGCTTGCGGATCCCAGGGCATCCCCCCAGGAATGCAACCATTCTCCCGGAGTAATGCCAGGGCTTGTCTCCCCTCCAGGCCACTCCAGAACCAAAGAAGCCACTGCACTGCAAACCAGTTGCCACCACGGATTAGTTTTGTGTGTGCCGTGGTTGTGCTGAGGCCCTACACTGTATTGTGGTTGTGCGTGGTTACGTGGTGTGCAAATAAGTGAGAACAGACCTTGCTGAGGGAGAAAATAAGTGAGAAGTGGGAAAGGAAAGAAGTACGGGGCAGAGCTGACCCTGGAACGCACGTCTTGGCCTCCAGACCTACACGCTGGAGAAAACCAGCACTCGAGACGCTCTCCCTGCGTAGGGAACTCCCAAAGTATTCCTCACCTCCCCATAGCAGCTGGTTCAGCGTCCTGCAGAGTGTTTTGAGCGGAGCATTATTACAAAAGCTTATGAAGCGGGTGTGAGGAAGAGTCATTTGCAAGAAGGCAAGGGAAGAGGAAAAGGCTCAGCGGAGCTCAGAGTGATGCACAGCACGCTCGGACGCTTGCTTACCTCGGAACTGCAGGTGGTTCAACGACGTGTGTGTCTCCAGTGAAAAGAAATCTAAAGAGCCATTCAACCGGGCAGCGACGATCCTGAGGGAGAAACGCAGGCACGTGAGGAGAGGCCGTTCCCCGCTCCCACGGGGCAAGGAGCCCTGAGACCAGACACCTTCCGAGGCAGAGCACAAACCGCGCAGGCTCTCCCTGTGAGGAGGCGCTCCTGGTTGCAAGGAAGGGGGCTCAGAAATTATACTAAGCTCAGACCGCAGAATAAACTGGCAGATGGCAATGCCTCTTGAATAACAGCACACAGAAACCAGTCACCCAAAGGCCCCATCTCCCAGCCCTGAATTATTGTGGATATTCAGCTACTAGAAAGACTGAATAGCTCTATGAAGAAGTGGCTGCTGGAACAGACCTGGACCCAGGAAAGCTTGCTCCACCATGCCCAGCTTGAGAGGTGGACACGTGGGAAGGAAGAGACTTCCCAGCTGAGCCTCTGCCATCTGGAGCTGTTCGACCTCCACGGCAGGAGGGTCAGGGCTGGGGTCCTGGCTGGCCCCACGTGTTCTCCTTCCCTTGCAGGAGATCATCGAGCACAAACGCAATTACCTGTTGTTGAGGAAGACGAGCGCTGTGATGCCAGATTGACCTTCATCATTACTGCTACGGAGGGTCCCCTCGATAGCATCCCAAACCTGGAAGGAGAAGGGGTTACTGCTGTGATCCTGACCAGAAGACCGTCACAGATCGAGGCGTCGGTGATCCCCCTAACAGCTAACCTGTGCTGTGCTGCATATTTTCCCTGGCCCCCCTAGCCGTCCTATCTTAACGAAGGAGCCTGGAGGCAGCTCCCACTTGGCACTGGTGATTACAATCATCAGTATCCTATCTATCTTAAAGTGAAGCAGCAAGTTCTCAAGTGAACATCCTTTTGTTTGACAGCAGAAATGATGAACAGAATTCTTTTCTTCAAAGAAAATCCCCTAAGAGCTCTGAGGACCACAGTGCCAGCCGACCTCTTCCAGGGACACGATCCGCACGGTGTGCCGTGCTCGGACTCTAGGTCTGTCCAGTGCTGCACAACATGGGGCTCCCCACAACGGGAGGGACGTAAGATCACCCTATCCTCTTTTTCCTTCTAGCGTTACTGCCAATAAATGGTATTTTAATCAATACTTCACAATCTGCATGCCTTTCTTACTGGGGTCACAACGAACGCTAGCCCCGGCGCACAACACACGCGCCTGGCGGCAGCACAGGCTCCCGCTGCACGCCCCGCATCCCCAGCTCTGCAGCACCCCTCCTCACTGCCGGTCAGCCCCACACGTCTGCCCTGTTCCGAGCGTGAAGTGCTCCGGATTTTGAAACAATATTGTGATGTGGACTGGAAACAAGATTCAGGAGCAAAATTTAGTCAGCGTCTCAAGGCAGCTGCTCGGGAGAAGGTATCTGAGCTCTAAAGCATATTTAAGGGACAAAGAAAAACAACGGAGTGGCCTGCCTGTGTCTTTTTTGGGAAGAATGAGAGCTGCCCACATGGAGCACAGGTCAAAAATCATTAAAAATTTTATTTCAAAATGTGTTTGTTTAAAAAAAAACCCTGTATTTATTTTGAAGAAAAAATTCTGACTTAATTTCCAAAAATGAAATTAAAATTAAACTAACTCTGAAAGTTTCTCATTGGAAGAGATTTAGATTTCTGACTAAAATTTGCTTCAAAACCTGTATCATTCCTATTAATTTTACCTTATTTCACGACTGACCAGCGAATTTACTTAATGACATGGCAATCTTTAAGCCTCTTCAGCCTTTAAGAGCTGCTGGCAGCTCACCCAGTGCCTGGGCCGGCAGCGAGCCTGGCTCCTCACCTCCAGCTTCCCGTTACTCCGGCCAGCCACAATCAGGTTCCCTTGCAGGTCCAGGCTCCAGACAGAGCTCTCCAAGTCTCCTCCCCAGGAAGGAAGCGGCGACGATTTGTCAAATCCCGTAAAAGACTCGTCCCCCAGGCTCCTTCTGCGGCCGCTGCAGCCTCCCTCCTCGGTCCCGCAGCCCAGGGAGCGGGGACTGCCGCTCCCCGCGCAGAAGCCAGCCTGTCCGTGCGGGGCTGAGAGGCCAGTGAAGTTCATGCAGTTGGAGGTGCTGTGCTCCTCATACACCTTACCCACCAGGCTGCTGAAGTCATACCCGGTCTCCTTCTGGCGACCGCCCACAGCGCGCAGCCGCGTCTCTGACTCGGCCACCTTCACCTGCTCGGAGAAGTTTGTGTCAATGAGAGACGTGAGGTCTGGCTGGTCGCAGAAAAGCGGAGGCTGGGGAGGGCTTAGCATCCTTTTGAGCTGGTGACTGTTCTCAAAAGAGTCGTCCAGACCATTCTTGCCATCTGGACTATGATCCCAGCTTTCCTGGTAATCAAAGATGCCACTGCTGTCTCTTCGCAACCTAAAACACAGCAACAAAAGCTCAGTCCTCCCACCTCCGCTGTCAGAGAGGGCTGATTCCTTACAGAGGGGTTTGCACCAGCTGCTGAGCAGCGATTGCGGAGGGACCTGCCCGCGGTTGAATGACTTGGTACAGACACCACTTACCACGGCTTGGGAATAACGGTGAGGCAGTCGCCAGTCTGAGCATCCCACACACGGATCTGGCCCACCAGGCAGCAGCTGACAAGCAGCATCCCATCGCTAGCCAGACATTCGATGTCCTGGGAAGAAAGAACAAACACAGCTGAGCGCGTAGCACCACCGAGGCCCCCGGACTCTGACAATCACCTTGCGCGTGGCTGAGGAACAACATAGATGATAAATTTTACGTCAAAACTACGTGGCTGGTTTAACAACCTAGGGATACTCTGAGAACATGAGTATATCTTTGCCCAGAGTCCCAGATGTGCACTAGGCTGCTGCAAATCAAACAGACTCCATCCGTCTTCCCTTTCCCTGACAAAGCATGGCCCAAAGAGATGGTAGGATCGGGAACAGAGGTGCAGCTTCTCTGGAAGACAGAGCACAGCATTTCAAACTCCATCTGACTGGGTGCCCAAGCACTTTGTTTCATCTCAGAATGGGAAGAAACTTCTTTCCCCTGAAGAAAAATGAGTGAGCTGAGCAGCAGCACACTTCTGTGCAAACCCATGGATGCTTTTAGCATTGGAAACAACATTTAACAGCCCAAACCTATGCACTAACTTTTGGGAAGCAGGGAAAAAAGGATCCAGTAGGCGTTAAATATCAGGAATTTAGAGCTACCCCAGCAAAGAAGGCTGCTTCAGCCCAGCCAATAAAAGCCAACAGTTGGCTACACAGAGAAGGTAATAACAGCAATTTCAAGAAGCTCAGAGCGAGACCCAGGAAGAAATGGAAAAGTCCTACAGGAAACTTCATGCTACAATATCCTATTCTATATATATCTATATAGCCTTCGCCCCGGCTGTTAGCCTCCTCGGCTGCATTACGCTAAGGCTGCATAGCCCATCTGTCCTTCGTGAGGGCTGTTATTTAAATAAAACAAAGAAAACAGAAGATGTGTGGTGCAAGTCAGCAAAATGCCTTTCTTGTAAGGACTGCACCCGTCCGACCTACCATGAGGTGACCCCTGAGAACCAAGGGGACGATCTCAGTCTCAGGTGGGGAGTAGCCGTAATCGTCACAGGGCAGGTCCCCCCTCTTCCTCCTGCTGTGAGCAAGCCCGTTCTGCCCGTAGTTCTTGGGGCAGAACACCCTGTACAGGCAGAAGAGCAGGAGGACCAGGATAATGCCCGAGGCCAGACCCAGAGCAGCCACCCTGGTGGGAGAGACAAACAGACACAAAAAGAAGGTGAGATAAAAGATCCAATTACTAGTCCACGGATAGAGTTTGAAAAATACTGTGAAAGTATTACACATGTTCCTGGTCTAAATTTTTCAGCTGAGAAAAATTTCCAACAAGCTATAGTGATTTGTGGAAAATTAAAGGGTTTTCTAATGGGAAAATGTCAATTTCAACAAGATTTTCAGACTTTTCAATAAGAGAAGTACATAGCAACTAAGACTTTAAGAAAAACGCTAGATGGGGATCGGGATAATATAAATTGCGTTCAACACAGCCAAAGGAGAATTGCGGATTCAGAGGGCAAGCTGGGAGCCTGTCTTCTCAGCAGGAAAGGAAGGTCCCTGCTTGCACGAGAGTTTGATCTAACACCCAATAAAGCATTACTGACTCACGACGTTTATTCCCAAAGACGAACTCCTATCCCTGTTACCCAGCAATAAACCCCGTAATGCACCATGCGTGGTGCTAGGAGTAACAGTTTTAGCGTCGCCAAGCCATCCAATTAAAATACTTCTAAGCTTAATCTTCAAAGTGCACGACTAATTGCACGACAGTTACTAGATATGCATATGTAACAAGTTCGTAGGCCATTTGTCCATAGTCATTGATATATATTGACAAGCAGCTCCCACCAACAGCAACGTGCGCTAACAACCTGGGCTGCACACACCATCTCCTGCCAGGGAACTCAGAAAAAACAGTGCCAGGAGAGATTAATTTAACGCTGCGCTAGCTGAGCTGGTGTGTCCTGAGCACTACAGGATTTTGCACTGAAGCTTTAAGAATATTTTTTGTTTTCCCTCCAGGAGAAGAGCCAAACAGCCAAAGAGCAACCTGTGTCTCCAAGGGAGTTAAGGCATGGTCAGAAGGCTGTATTTTTACTTGTAAAGGGTGACATCCTGGTGCCCTTGCAGCTTGGATGAGGCTGGGTCAGGCTGAGCTTCAGCATCCAGCTTCCCACCGCTTGAAGAGAAGAAGGGGTGGTAGCGGTTAGCCTCCTGGGGATGCCGCACTTCTAAGGCCTCTTGTGGGTTCAGGTACAGCGTGACAGGGATTGCTGGAAGGATGCTGATGTATCTGAAGGAACAGAAAGATGAGAACAGCTTAGGAACAACAAACACAAAAGACACAAAAATCCTAATAGCTTACCCAGCCCATCTCCTCACTGGCAGCCAAGGTAGGTCTCAGTATGTACTTTCAGTCCAGTAGTCTCAGGTATTCTAAACTAAAGACCTCCTTTGAAATTTTTTCTCTAAAGATATTTCCCAGGTCTTAACCCTTAACTCCGTGGAAGAGGTTAAGAGCCAACAGTGGAATGAACTGCTGGTGAGATCAAATGGATCCCATAGATTCAAGTAAGGATATAATGATCTGGTCCGGCTTCCTGTACACCGCAGGCCAGAAGATCTCACCAAGAAGCTTCTTCAGCTCAGATATCTCTATTCCTCACACGCACCATCCCTATCACTTACAGATGATCGTATATTGTTTTACAAAATTCTAAACGTCACCTTCAGCGTAAAGCAAGACAACAACCAAGTAATACACCCAAGAGCACAGAGAGAAACACAACCCTTATTCTCAGCCAAACGGTCCCGGAGAGTTTGGCACCTCCGCACCACACAGGAGGGCCTGTTTAATTGTCTCCTCCTGAAGACACATTTGGAGTAAGCCACGTGGAACACAAATTATCTAACTCAGAAGGATGAAGGACAGAAGAAAGAAAAACGCTTGGGGTCAGTTCCACAATTCAAAGTGCCTGCGGCACTCAAAGCCAGCCCACTTGCCTTTTGGCCAGAGTGATATTGTAGTAGCTGAAGAGGGATGGCCAGTGTCTGAAGGAAAGCTTCCTCCAAATCTCCTCATCCTCTGCTCCCCAGGTAACCTCTGCTTCAGCTCCAAGCTCCGTCTGTCCATTCCCTTTGCCCTCTGGTCCGTGGGCCCAAGTGTGCTGGTCTGTCTCCAGCCTGCTCAGGGACTCCAGCCCTGACTTCTGCTCACGCTGCTGCGTCTGGTTTTCTGACAGCTGTATAGGGTCTGACGGGAAGACTGAGAGATCAATCTCGGGGTCCCCAGCAGGTAGGACCCCTCCAGGAACAGGCATAGGAGGCAGACCTGCTTCACCCAAAGGACTTTGTTCGGTGACCTGTGACGTGAGGTAGGTGCGGAGACCAGCAGGATCCGTGTAAACCAGGATTCCAATCCAGATCACCGTCCCAGCCTACACACGATGAGCAAGGAGACAAGCTTGTTTAGTACATGGCCCTCACACTCTGCCTCCAGCACTCGTCAGCTGTCTGAGCTGATCAACATCCCACCCCAGGGTACGCCCTGCACCCAGTTATGGTCTTACTCCCGGCACACACCTCCCTCTAAGAGGACTGGGAGAGGTTGCACAGCACGCGCAAGAACTGAACGCTACTGTTCTGTGAGCCTCTACCTGATGGCGGGAACCCCACTCCTCCCAAGCAAATGCGCAGCAGGGAAGAGACTCCTTGCTGGCGGCTGGGACCAGCAGGTCTGCCCCCCTCAAACAGGGCTGGAAAGGCTTAATTCAGGGTTCTGGTTCATGAACCCTGCAAGACCTACTGCAGCAGCCACGGTTCACAGACTGACGTATTGATTTAACTTAAACTGCCATCAGTGTTAGCTGACAGCAACAGACTGGGCTGTGGTTTGTAGAGCCAAGGAACACACACGTTCCTCCGCTTCCATTATAGACACCCAGAACAGAGATGGGGGAGACAAGCAGGGGCAGTAACCGGTGTAACCGCTGCAGTTACACCTGCAAAGGGAAAAGCTTTAGTCTTTCACATAGCAAAATATCTCCATGTCTTTAGTCCACATTATCTGCAGGAACAAAACACGATTTCTGGTCTGTAAACATCTCTCTCCACTCATACATACACTTGAAAAGCTGCTTATATAAAAGCAGATTTACGTCTCAAAGCAAATATCAGAAAATTACCCCCTACCACCCAAACATCATGCGAACAGCAGAGCCCTGGAGCTAATGCACGCAGAGCAGTGTTCTCAGGGAAGTATTTCTTGAACTGTATTTACCACGGGGCAGCATAAGTCTTGCAGGGGAACAAGGACGCATGAAAATGTTGGGCTTTTTTTACCCCCAGAAGCCTATTTGGGTTGGGTTAGTGCCCAGCAGGAAGAGGCACCAGGTGACAAACACCACATGGCATACCATGATGAGTCTCTGGGCCAGCCGGGTCCTGGCAAAGAAGTAGATCACCCGCAGCCTCTTTGGCAGGCGCAGATTCCTGAAAGACGATGGCTGCAGGGTGATGGTGTGGGGGGTGGCAGGTCGCATAGCTGGCTGGCGTTCGTAGCGCTGAGAGCGGCTGACAGGCTTCGCTGGGGGCATGCAGGCTTCTGCTGGCAACCGTTTGTTCAGATCAGCAAGCTGCCAAGAGAAAAGGGAACGTGCGAGAGCCGTGGCGATGAGGTTCCTCAAGAGAAATGTGTGCGCAGTCAGCTACCTTCGATAC
This sequence comes from Balaeniceps rex, assembly GCA_013401315.1. NCBI lineage: Eukaryota > Metazoa > Chordata > Aves > Pelecaniformes > Balaenicipitidae > Balaeniceps > Balaeniceps rex. The sequence continues at coordinate 55,046 of VYZW01037157.1, read as the reverse complement.
ATGCCTACATCTGAGCTTCCACCTTCACCCTCGAGCCCATCTGTCCCAGCTTCTCTCCAGCACACACTCTCTTCTTCACCCAGCCATGGTCATCTGTTTGTGACCGTGTCTCCTTCCAGCCCATTTACCCCAAATCTGCATGTTTATATACCTGAGGGTATATAAACCTGTTCCCTCACATGTCCTGTCCCCAATCCCTGCCTATGTGTAACGAAGCAAGTACCACCCCAGAACTTTTACGGCTCCGTCTTTTCTGTTTAGAGAGTGAAAATCACAGGGTGTGCTTCCTTTAATCCTTCCACAATAGCAGAGAAGGAAGACCCAAGGCAAAACCCCGTGTTCTTGGCCCTTCCTTACCTCCATACGGCGAATGTCAATGGACAGCACGGTAGTGAAGAAAAACATCTGCAGAAAGAAGTCAGACACCAGGCCGACCACAGCGAAGAGGCAGAATTCCTGCAGACAGGACACGGTGATTAGCTACGGCAGCTGCCGAGACAACGGTAAATATTTCAACTTCAGAAAAAGGGAAAGTCAGCAAACTCTTGCCCAGAGTGCAGGCCTGAGTCTATTTTACTGACAAATCCCATTATCGATATTTTAAGTCCGTGTGAGAACTCAAGAGCATATTTATTCAGGTTCACATTGTTTTTTCTTCTTAGCCATAAACCGTCAAAGCACTAAAGGAAAAACCGGCAGAGGATGTTTTCCCTGTTCACAAAGCCGTGGAGGGCTGCAGCCAGAGTTCTCGGCCTCCTTGCCCATGCGTTCAAATCACAAAGCCAAACAGCCTCCAGCGGTGACAGTTTCCTGCACTTTACCAATAAACCTCAGCCCTGATTTAAAACTCCTCCAGGAACACAGGTTGCTCGGGAACTGGATCGATCACTCTCCAACCAAAGACAGACCACCGTAGTCACTGTACATCTGCGTACTTGTTTGTACCCATTCTCCAGGGTCCCCACTAAACCATTTCGGCTTAAATCACACTTTTGGCTAATGTATATTTGATGGGCAAATTTCATTCCTATGCCCCTGGAAAAAAAAATCCCATTCCCACTCTCAGAGGTCTCTAAACACCAAGTATACGGGAAACAACGTTTGCAAAAGCCGGTGTTTCCTGAATTGCTGTAATGTTCCGCTTTCCCCAGCAGGTGCCGTTGCAGAAATAAGGATTACAAGATTCTGCCCAGCAGCAGAAATGCAGTCAGCTCCCAGCTCATCCCTATAAAACAAGCGCACGCTCTTACCCTAATCCCCATGAGTGCTAAGTGCTGTCCCCTCTCCCCCACTACGTTCAAAACTTCACAGCAACACAGAATTAAAATATTTTTGAGAGGTGTTTTGTTTCCCTTGGAGGTACAAATTTCTGCCAGGACCTGTCAGGACCCAAAAAGGATCTAGTAAACATGGCGAGATCAAGAAAGCTGAAGGTAAGCAGGAGGAAAAACCTTAGGCTTAACAACAGATTAAAGACCCTGGCCCTCACGCACAGGACAGAGCTGGCAAACACCCATGGCCATTCACTGCCTGCCTGCTGGTGCCCAGGCGTGGCATTCTCACTACCTGCAGACCAAGCCAGGACACATCCACCTAAGGGGAAGGAGAGAGGCTGTGGGGATCCATTTCTTCTGTCCCCCCACTCCGATGTCTGCCCCAGCTTCTTGCGTAAGGCTGGAGGCCAATAAGCACAGTGAAATGGAAGGAGATAGCACGAGAGGCTATCCAAAACCTCTAAACAAACCTTGAAGTCCCCCCATCCTGTCCAAACTGTTCTCGAAACTGCTTGTTATTTAAAAATCAGTGTGATAAGAAACGAGATAACCCACCAGGTCAGCTGCCCCTCCCCAAACCTCCCCGCAACAGCAGCACAAGGAAACAGGTTCTCATCGGGTTTTTCTCTTTAGCCCCTTCCCCAACATCTGACAGAAGGTTTTGGGAGCAGAGGGATGAAAACACAACCCAGGTTCCTCTCTCAGGGAGAAAACCAGAAGGAAAGCAACGTCCATCTGGATTTCACCCAGACCTTGGCAAACACAGGCTCCACAAACGGCCGGCTCTGCATAGAGAGATATTAATTCTGTTAATACCCCCACTTACTCCACTTAGGATTAGACACACCTGAAGCTGCTAGCCCTGGAAATCTAAAATCTTCTCATACTTGGATACTGCACACCCTATGGCAAAACCCAAAGCGATTTCAGTGGGTGTAGGATCAGGCTCTCAATGTGTGAACTTCAGCACAAGGTAGCGTGTAAGAGATGGAAAGCACAGGACGAGCGCTCAGCACGCAGCCCTGCAGCATCTCAGGATCATCAACAGTGGCGTTGGCGTCCCGGCACAGTGACACCGTGCCAGGAGAACAGGGGTCTATACCCAGCTGCGATGCAAGGCAAGAGGATTCCATTGCTGCTCACAATTACGAAAGATTTGAAGTGGATGCACAATTCTCATCTGAAGCCAAACTCTATTTTAGGACAAGGAGAGCCACAGAAAACACAGAAAATTCCCTTCTGCTAAACGAGCTGCACTGCCAAAGAATCATAGAATCACAGAATGCTTTGGGTTGGAAGGGACCTTCAGAGCCCATCCAGTCCAACCCCCTGCAGTGAGCAGGGACATCTGTAACCACATCAGGTTGCTCAGAGCCCCGTCCAACCTCACCTGGAATGTTTCCAGGGATGGGGCCTCCACCACCTCTCTGGGCAACCCCTGCCAGTGCTTCACCACCCTCAGTGTAAAACATTTCTTCCTTCTATCCAGCCTAAATCTCCCCTCCTTTAGTTTAAACCCATCCCCCCTTGTCCTGTCACCACAGGCCTTGCTAAAAACCCTGTCCCCATCTTTCCTACAGGCCCCCTTGAAGCACTGCAAGGCCACACTAAGGTCTCCCCGCAGCCTTCTCTTCTCCAGGCTGAACAGCCCCAACTCTCTCAGCCTGGCCTCGTAGCAGAGGTGCTCCAGCCCTCAAGTAACTGAGAAAAACAACAAGACCCATTGCAGCCCTTGGGGCAGGTGAGAGCCTTCACCAACGACATGCCTCCCTCTTCTGTTATTCCCTACACCAGATAGCACCCGAACGACCCCAGCGCTGCGCTGCTCCCTCTGACAGCCTGGAGCAAAGGTCCCTGCCAGATTTACGCAGCCTGGCTCTTTTTCTGCCAGGTTCCTTGGACTCTGCAACGCGAGTACAGCACATTATCTGAACAGTGTCCTTCGCTCTCAGGGACGCAGATAAGGGGCATACACAGACTCCAGCAGAGCAGCTGTCAGTCTCTAACAGACAGCATCCCTGCGAGATTCTTCCGCTAGAGAAAGCAAGCATCCAAGGAAAGACAAGATCACACAGAGAGCAGAGAGTGGATGTCATCACATGCGTCAGAACGCTGTAATAAACAGGAGTACTTTAAAAGAGGTAACATGGGGGTGGGGGCACGGTGTCACATTTTCCCATGGCTCTGCTGACAATTATATGGCTCTGCCCCATCCCTTTTATCACGTTCCTTTATCTCCTGTAATCAAGTGCACCCTGCAAGCTCCTCTACAGCAGAGTGCAACAAGAAAGTGAACTGTCCCAGCGGTATCCACACGACAGGGCTGCTGGCACTACACTCGCTTCACAGATACTGTCAGGCTTCACTTTCTGAGGTCAAGCAGCGCAGCAACGAAACAGCGGCCAGAAGGTGCTAATATACCATATGAATGAGCCCAATTTAGACCCAAAGGATAGATCGTGCCAGCGTTTGAGCTGAGCAATCTCTGCAATCGGCTTCAAATAAAAAAATTAGGCCACAATAGCTGTAGCCTGGGGAATTCTACGATAGCTCCTCTCTTGCTGTCCTCTGGGATACTGAGAGAGGTTCAGGAACAGTGAAGTTCAGCCTGCAATGCTCCAGTCCAACCTGAATGTTTAATCTTCTTAGATTATAATACGCTTTAATCTGCAGTCTCTACTGGTGACTCCCCAATGTTAAAGCGAGGATATACACAACCTCTTCATGCAGGTCACGCATGGCCAGCGAGCACCTAGCGAGTGCCCAGAGTAGCCTGCAACTACATAGATGCTGGGGTGCTCCTGCCTTTGCTCGCTGACTGCGCCTGCTAGAAGTTTCCAGAGACAACAGGCTGACACCTCCCTGACGTCTGGCTGCAGAGGCGCTATGGAATTGGTGATGAGGCTTTGTCTAGGCAGCACTTCTGTTCACGTAGCTCACCAGGCACAAACTCTGCTTGGTCAAGGATCAGAAATCAAATGGTGTCAACTTCCTGACGCAACTCAACAAGCACAGCCCTGAAAAGGAGACTGTGCAGCAGAGAAAGCAACACACTGCGAGGCAGAAGATGCTATTTTCAGTGCTACGCAGACCCAACAGCATGATGCCTGACAGATCATTCTACCTTGAGCTTTCAGTTTACCCACCCATGAAACAGAGGCAGTGATATCCACGGTTGTAAAAACCTACAGATTCGTCAATCCGGTGAGAGAGCCCCAAACAGACTGCCCACCCTAATTCTCAGAGCAGACATTCTGCACTAGGGTGTGTTTTTCCTTCCATCTGCTTATAAAGTGGATTAGCCAACTCACAAAAAGGCACTTGTAGGTTGGAATAAAGGCATCCCCACAGCAAAGGCACTGGGCAGTGTTAAATTCTGCGATAGGAAGCTCATTTGCACAAACACAAGGAGCATGAATGGGCAGAAGAGAGGGAAACAAGCCCCCTGCTCCAGCTCCTCCCAGGGCTGTCGCAGCAAAGCCATCAGCCCCATGGTCTGGGGGTGACAGCCATCATGATGAGTCAATGAGAGAGGCTCTCCAAACCCACGTGTCCTGTACGAGCCCGTGTGTCTGTGGTGCCATCAACTGGAACGAGGCAGCTCTAAGCACCACCAACTGGAACGGGGGCCATGGGGGACAGGGACCCATGTGTCTGGGTCACCAGCAACTGGAGCACGTCAGAGGATGCCTGTCAGTGTGCAATCACTAGTGACCATGGAGCCAGGCAGCTGGTGAGCAGGGTGAGTGGCTTGGGAGCCAGGTATGTGTGCGTCCCTGAGTGAGGGAGCTGGAGGAGTCGGCTACCACACGGACCAGGGGCTCCAGGCCAACTACCAGAGGGACTGTGGGGCTGGCAGGTGACCGAGACACCCACGTGGGTGCATGCGTGTGCGTGTGTTAGTGTAAGGCAACTGGGGAGAGCAAAGATCCAGGGCTAACTACTGGGTGAACTGAATGTGTAAGCCCAGCTACTGGAAGGATCCCAACTGGGGAGACTGGGGATCCAGGCGCAGCGGCTGGACAGAAGGCTAGCTCCTGGAGGGATCCACATGGTAGAGGTGTATGCATTTCCCACTAACAGCCTCTTAATCCAACCAGCCAGAGAGGGGAGCAGAATATTGCACACTGCATTCCTGCAGTGTCTACAAGCCTCTGTCCTGCAAGCTCAAACTGATGAGCCATACTCACCTGGATGGCTGGGACGAGGGTGAAATACCCGATCAAGATGATCCCAAGCTCTGTCGCCATATTCTTCATAATCGACCAGCTCTCATTGCTCAAGCCTGGAGAAAGAACACACAAAGACAGGTAAGATGAGACTGTTCACTAGTGGACAGACATGAGAATAGCAAAAAGGAACTGGATTTCCCTTCTTTAACATTAGGCATCTATAGACAACAGCCAAAAAAGGCACCTTCAGGCTAAAATTCATCTGACCTATTTTGAATATCTAAGTCAAACAACTGGACTGTAGACTCCCAATGCCCTTATTAGCAGGATTATCATTAACTACAAAGGGAGCTCAGGATGACTCTCGCAGCTCACAAAACTGTCCTGATTTAAGCAGCGGGAGCGTACTGCACAGGGCAATACAGGGATTCAGAAGCATAAAGGACCACTGAGTTTTTGATTCCTGTTTTCAATCTAGGATACAAACCACTTGTACTTTTAAAACTAGGTAGATTTTTCTAGGCATCGCTCTAGAATCTCTCTTCCCTGATGTTTAGAAACATCTTTTAAGTTTGCAAACTCCATTTATCCATGGTTTGAGCACACTCAAATCCTTATGCAGGTACAGAGTGTACCTGTAATAGAGAAGATAATTTTGTCACAGGCTCAGCAGAACTTCATATGACCTGTGGACTGCACTTACGATATTCCTGACGCGAGAGGACAAGGTGCTAAATATCTATACCAGGAGATACAGCTCTCCCTTACCAACACTTTTTTAAACTTGTCTAGCCAATGCTTCAGACAACACTCTTAAAAAGCAGTACCCACAATTACAGGCTTATATTAGTTCTTGGAATTATTAAAACCAGTACAAAAAGACTAATAGAATACAATTCCCAATTCACATTCAACACACACAGTCCTTGTTTCCTTCGCAGACCAGAATTAAGATCATTCCCCATCTCCCAGTCCTTGGGTTACCCTAATTTTCTCTCTCTCAACATTTTTCCAGAGCAGGCTGCGTACCTTGGGCGATGCGTAGCTTCACTTCCAGGTCAACGGGCGTAGAGACAACTGACTTGGTGAGAACCAACACGTTCTCTAGGCCAATCACGACAACCAAGTATGGAAATATTTCGCTAGAGGAAACAGAACCAGAATGGAGAATGAGACCCTTGGTGAAACAGAAGGGAAGAACGCAAGTTAAGCAGCAAACACGCATCCTAGAGTCAAGGCTAGGAAACACTAACCAGTGCTCTCAGCAAAATCCCTTCTCATACAATATTACTCTATGACGAGGTATTTCATCTGCTTGGGACAGATATTAACATTTTTGCAAAGCTGCATGATTTTCTGGAAAATGGCCATTGTAGACCACCACTTAATGCTCCCCAGGGTTGGGACAGTGGCCCTCGAAGAGTCTCTACAGCATCTAGTACAAAGAGGTGCAAATCAAAAAGATGGACTTCGACCAACAGTGCAATAGACTCAGTAATAATTAGTCAGCAAGAGCGCATTACAACAAGAGGGTAGGGAGCATGTCCCGCATCAACAGTGACAATCCTGATGAATCACAGCTAATCGTGACATTAAACAAAACTTTTAAAAAAAAAAATTCTGAAGCAAAGAGCATGGGCAGTGCCTGGTTCAGATACCCCAGAGGGCAAAAGGTTCCACACCTTGCAGCGGCTGTAAGCAATCCAGTCTCGGGCAGTGAAGGAGACACATGAAAGGACTTCTCTGTTGGGAGGAGATAAATTAACGTGCACGGAGCTCTGTTCTCCAGTACACCAGCTAGCTCAGAAGCCACAACGCTGAGAACAACATGCAATGTACATATGCTTTGTAGTAAATCCTGCCAGGGATAGTTTCTACCCAAGAGTCAAGAAAACACACTGAAATGGATTTGTCCTTCAGCATATATGCACACAGAAGAGTAAGACTACCCAAGGTCACCGCTGTGACTTTATTCAACTCTTCATCTTGCCCCTACATTTTTTTCTCTCTTTTGAACTACTTGCAGTCCAGATCAGAGAGAAAAAGCTGTTCCGTGCCAGAACATGGTAGATAGTAAATCTCTTGATTTCCCTCCAGCTAAACTTAAGCAAAATACTAAAGCCTTCATTGTGGAGGGTAATGGATTTGTGCTGCGCTGGTATGTACGGATCCAAAAGGAGAATATGTGTGTGTGTGTGCATGCAAGTCACTAACAGCCAAGACAGGTAACCAACAGAGTTTCAGGAGAACACCTCCTGCTTTCTGCCCCTGCCTGCCATAACCCCCAAGGACCGACTTCCCAAATGCCGCTTTTGATTGCCTATGGCCATCTGACATGGGCTTCAACAACATTTGCACACGTATAGCTGTCAGCAGCCTGGCCCTTACAGCTCAGCTGGGGAAAAACACCTGCCTGGAACCACTGCTAACTCAGCTAATTCGTTCTAATTGATTCCTCGAGCAAACGGCAAGCTGAAACAGCAAGAGCTCCATTGAAATCAAGATTACACAAACCAAAAAACAAACTTTACGCACCCTTCTCCAGGTATCCTAACCAAATTTTAGCTCTACCAACTGTGCAACACACTGGTCCATTCACCTCCTATCCAAAACCTGTGCAGGAAGTGAATTTCCTTAGTGAAAAAAATACAAAACATATGTAAGCCTCTCATGGGCAACTTCCTGCTAATGTCAAAGAACCCAAAATCTAGAAAGTACAACTTAGTTCTGCCTTTATCCAAAGCATTTTCAGTTCAAAACCAGTGTCAGTCCTCCGAGCAGTACTTTAGGACAGGAGACAGATGTGAGAAAAGCTCTTTGTAATCTTTAGGGATGGAAATTGTTAAATAAAAGAGAATGCAGCAAAGACGAGGGAGAGCTCTGCTGCCTGGCACAGCGCAGCACCATCCTGCAGAGCATGTTATCTGCAAGGGTACGCTCTTGCAGAGTCCTTGCGGAGTCCTGTCCTGCAAGATACACAGGGGGTCCAGCACCGTTTCCAGACAAGCTGCAGTAAGCCTTCAGAAGGCAGTCCAATATGGAAAAGAAAACCCATAATTCTCCCATCAACTATGTCCTACTTAAACAGTCACTCCTTACTGCAGGAGATAATTAACTAATAGTCCCAGGTTATGAGTTTCACTAGTCCTTTAAGAGCCAGCAGTTTTCCTGTTAAATAACCAGCAGTTAAAAAGCAATGAGACATTAGCTTTTCTTGAAGAGTAATGTACTGTGCAGGACAAACACAAGCTGTTCACACCCTGCAACTCCAAAACCTAAGTTCATTTGTCCCCACTCAGAGCGAGGCAGATGGCAAGAGATCCCCGTTATATTGTCTGCCATACAGTGCCAAGCACTGAGAAAGAGCTTCCAAGAAAAAGAGGAAGATTTGGGATTTACCACATCAGCCTCTCTTATCTAAAATGCAGATGTTCACATTTGAGCTAGTCGGTTTAGGCCTTTTTTTATAGGCAACAAGGAGAAGTAGTTCATCATTTCCGACTGCGATTCCTCTAACCTAGCTGAGATGCCAGCTTGTGGGTCGGTGGCTTGTGCTCTGGACTCAGCTAGAGACTCTCCCAGTCCACCAGCTCGCAGTAATCCCCCTTCCAGCGAACTCCAGGCACTCTCCTCAACTTCACTGTTTACTCTTTCTTAAGCCCTGCATACATCATGTCACCTATTTCCACTTAGTTTGCTCTGCTGTAAAATAAGACTAACGCCTCCCTCACCTATAATCATTTTACTCATTATAAAAATTGATTGATAAAATTATTAAGGTCCAGTTTATGTATCATATCTGTAGCAAGCACACGCCGATCTCTAAGCAACAAGCTTTATTTTAATACCTTGCAGAAACCAGTGAGGGGGAAAAGGCTTATCATAAATACAAGTACCATTAAAAACAAACACACCCACATCTGGAAGGCTCTTCTGTAAATAAAACGGATAAAAAAGGCTGAAAGTCAGATCAAAGTTTAACCAGACTCTGCACCCTAAGCTGGCCAAATCCTAGCATGTTGCCGCTGGTGTATGACACACCAAGAACACCCTGTCCCCAGCAGGGAATCAGGTAACTAGAGGGAAAGTGCTCTGGCAGACACTGGGGAATCAGGAAAAGGTACTCACCAAAAGTAAAAAAAACCTCAGCATCATCAGACCCCATCACCACAGAATCCAAGCATCTCCCATCTAACTGGTCATCATTTATAAAGTATTGCAAGAATTAAGTTTCAACCCCAAAGGAAACTGTCCATGCAATCATTTTAAGGCAAAGAAATTTTGCTGGAAAACTGGTTTTAGAAATAAGGACTGAATTAACTCGTTCTATCCTGTAGGAGGAATAACTACATCAGTTTAGTCCTTCTGTGTGACAACGGTAAGGCTGATTATGTACAAAGGCCTTGGTCATTGCGCTAACCAAAACTGTTCCCTTGGATTCCCTCCATGTATCTGCATCCAAATATTGCCTTTCTTCTTGCATTAAAATTATAAACACCCAGTGGATCCTATCTGTTTGCACAGCTCACAGAACAATGTGGTCTTGATCCATAATTAAGGTTCCTAGGCACCACAGCAGTAAACCCAGAAACAACAAATATTTCACTTTCTGAAGTCAATTATTCATAGCTCTTTTAGGCTTCTAGAAGAGGAATTCCTCCATCTAGGTCTGGCTCCTGGTGAACGATCACCAGCGTTGAGGAGTCTCCCTCATGGGTCAGACTTCTCACTGCTCCTGCGGTGTACTGCTGCAAGGAGGAGATGGGAAGAAAAATGATGGATATTTCCTTAACTGCTCAGGAAAGGGCTCTGAAAATCAAGAGAAAGATTCTGAACTGAACTTTAATTAATGAGAAATGAACAGTGTGTAGAACTGGGGTAGGTGAGGTGCCAGTTAGAGCTTTCTCAGGGGTTTTCAGCTTGACACAAATATAATGCATGGTAGTAACCACATCAGAAGTCCCAAACTCCAACTCTAACATGCACAGGAACCCCAGCTAAAAGAAGAGCTGACAGCTATCAGTGGTGGGTGCAAAGTTACCCAGGTAGCCACCCAGGTAGCCTCCCAGGCACAAATACCACAGGTCGGTTCTGCCACCTTTAAAGATTTTTCCGAGTAAAATGTAATGAACCTCCGTCAGCCAGAGAAAAGGTAACGAGCCCTTCTGGATGCTACGACAAGTCACCGCAGGAGGCAGGTATGCGAGAGCCTACTTAGCTGCCAGGAAATCAAGTTATGAATAAGACGTTGTCCCAACAATTCCTTCTGCTTTAGGCAGAAAGAGCCCACCGCTAAGCAATAAGGCATCTCCAGGAAGACCAGGATCCAGTCAGGTCTATTTGCTGGCTGGCAGAGAAACACACAGCCCTTCAGCCCAGGACCGGGGGTGATGATAATTTTGCACATCAGTGTGTAAAATAATATCACATAAGCTGATTTGAAAATACTAGATCTTAAAGACTAAGCATTTAGCAGCTGTTTTCAGATGATTTCACCTCCATCTACCCTTCTTTAGGAAGAGGTTTGGTGCTGGAAACATACCCTCCATTAAGAGTAGGTGTCAAACCAAATAGCGTGCACAGCCCGACAGACATGAGCAGAGAGCTGAGCACCGTCACGACCGCTGCCAATGCCAGACCCCATTTGGATTTCACCATGTCAATCTTCCCTGAAAAACAGAATGCAAAGTATCAGTTACCAAGCATAAGAAAATGACATTAATAAAAAATGAAGAAGGGATCCTCATCCTGACTTATTTCAGCATGTAGCCCTGCAACCCAGAATTAATGGTAGTTCAGTCTCAATGGCTGAAATGCAGCTCCCAGATCCCCCCAGTACCTAAGAGGTACTGTAACAAGGATGGGACAGAGGGTAATGCATGGCTTGCAGCTCAAACTAGTTCCAGTACAGCACTGTTGGGCCATGAAAAAAAGGAACTGAAATGTGGTTAGTAAGGTCTAAAACCAGCAGCTCAGAACATGTTAAATCCAGTTGGAGGCCATTCACAAGCGGTGTTCCCCAGGGCTCAGTGTTGGGGCCGGTTCTGTTTAACATCTTTATCAATGACCTGGATGAGGGGATTGAGTGAACCCTCAGCAAGTTTGCAGATGACACTAAGCTGGGTGACAGCGTTGATCTGCTTGAGGGTAGGAAGGCCCTGCAGAGGGACCTGTCCAGGCTGGATGGATGGGCCAAGGCCAACTGTATGAGGATCAACAAGGCCAAGTGCCAGGTCCNACTGGGCACTGGTGAGGCCGCACCTCGAGTGCTGGGCTCAGTTTTGGGCCCCTCACTACAAGGACATGGAGGTGCTGGAGCGTGGCCAGAGAAGGGCAACGAAGCTGGGGAAGGCTCTGGAGCACAAGTGCTGTGAGGAGCGGCTGAGGGACCTGGGGTTGTTCAGCCTGGAGAAGAGGAGGCTGAGGGGAGACCTTATCGCCCTCTACAACTGCCTGAGAGGAGGGTGTAGTGAGGTGGGGGTTGGTCTCTTCTCCCAAGTAACAAGTGATAGGACAAGAGGAAATGGCCTCAAGTTGCACCAGGGGAGGTTTAGATTGGATATTAGGAAAAACTTCTTCACGGAGAGGGTTGTCAAGCATTGGAACAGGCTGCCCAGGGCAGTGGTGGAGTCCCCATCCCTGGAGGTATTTAAAAGCCGGGCAGACGAGGTGCTTAGGGACATGGTTTAGTAGTGGACAGGTACGGTTGGACTTGATGATCTTAAAGGTCTTTTCCAACCAAATGATTCTATGAGTCTATGTACTGGATCTGTCTCACAACAAATTAGTGTCTCCAAATTAGAAAAAACATCATTACTACGGCATTTTAAACTGCGTAAGACAGAAGACACCTCAGAAAATATCACAAGGAATAACACCACACTGGCTAAGAGGGACAAACTGGCAGAAATCAGATAAACAGGACTACTAATTCTCTACATGACAGTTCAGGGTAAAATTTCACCACCACCTTTCCTGCTGAAACAGGTGGGAACTGCAGTGCTATGGGCAGAAGTCTTTCGCTTATCTGTAGCCAGGGAAAGGGCACCCTACCCCTGGTCCTATTCAGCTGGCAGGAATGGCTTATTAGCTTGCTCTCCCCTCAAGGCTCTCCATCCCACAAACCTACGTGTGGAGAAGTAGATGTAAGCAAAGAGTATAATGTAGGTGGTGACGAGGGGTATCAGCTCAGCAATGCCAATCTCTTCCTTGAAGTGGACGTGAACGATGTTCTCCTCTCGCAGCGTGCAGTTAGGGCTGGGATGCAGCAGCTTGAGGCGAGAGCGGAGGCTGCTGAGGAACCTGAGAAGAAAAGCAAGCAGGAGGATGTCACGCTGTACACAACAACCAGCACACAACTCCAAGGAGGAGCTCAATGGTATAGATCAAGTAGGAAGAAGCTCTGTAGATACACACAGACTTACAAAGCACCATTCTCTCTAGGCCTGACTGCTAAGCCTGTTCCTCTGTGGCCCAAACTACATTTGTCACGTCTGTACTGTGGCAATCTCACAGGCTTTGATTTCTATGAAGATTCAAAGATAGCTGTGAAGACTCAGCAAAACTATTTAAAGCAAGGGCTCATCATCCAAAATCTTGGCCCTGGGGAACAGAACATGCTGTAGTCTCCAAACATCCCCTGAATTCTACAGAAGTGTGGCTGATGAAAGGCGTGACATGACAGTCCTTGAGGCTGAAGGGTTCTTGCACGGGTGGCAGCAGAGCAAGTTTCGACTACTGTGCTACCAATTCTATCCTAGGCATTCCTTGGGGAATTCTGTGCAGCACTGAGCAGAGCCTTTAGTCCTCAGAACCACTCAATCCAAGCCAGCTTTGCCAACACTGCCAAAGGGGTTTCACACTTAGGACAAGCTGAATTAGTGTTTACTGGAAAGCAAACCACTCTATGTACCAGGAACTGGGTCAAAACAGACCTACTGGGCCTTGGCTGCAACGATGACAGCTCTGTGTGCAGATGAAGCCATCATCAGAGGAAATCCCACTGGCAGCTTTGGGTATTATATATACCTTTTTTAAAAGAGGAACTGAGAACTGATAGTATTTTATTTCCTTAAAACACAGCAAGTTTTCTCCCCAAAACAGCACCCTGTTTTTCTATAGCATGTTCAGAAGATCCTAAAATACCCTAAAACACAAGAAAATGGAGATTAAAATAGAGAAGAGAAAACAGCAAATTTGACAAGAATTGAACAAGGGATCCCGAACATAGAAATAGCACAGCTAAAGCTCCTTACCTGGAATCATATCGCCGGAGACCCAGTGTGACAGTGTATGACACCACTCGCTTCCTATTATAGAGGTTCACCCCGCTGTACTTCCCAGGGAGTCCAAACAACAGATCTGCAAAAACGCAGTATGAAGGAAACATTAGGATACCAACAAAATAAACAAAAAAGATGGGAATACAAGACATGTTCCTTGTGAAGAACGCTGAATGAGAACTACTGTTCTTATAGGAAGCACTTTCTCAGTGCTCTGGTGAGACCTTATCAGTGTGGATAAATACCTGATGCAGGGGAGTAAAGAAGATGGAGCATCTCTTGTCAGTGGTGCTCAGTGACAGCACAAGAGGCAATAGGCACAAGTTAAAACACGGGAAATTCCCTTTAAAGACAAGAAAAATCTTCCTTCCTGTGGGGAAGCTGTCTGTCCTCATCTTCTCCCTGACGGGCAGTCTGTATCAGACAAGGTCTGCCCTCTAATCCTAACCTGTAAACTCTCAACTAACACATCATTCATTCCTAAGCAAAGCTCCGCACGTTCCCGCTGCTCACTCACACGAAGGACAGCTCCTCGCCCTCCCAGCCTGTCCTTCCTGAAGAGCCTGTGTCTACCCACAGCAGCACTCCAGTACTGCGAGCTACCCCACATCATCTCTGGGAGCTGGATGAGGTTGTAGCCCTCCAACTGCACACACCTCTAATTCCTCCTGTTTGCTCCCCGTGCTGTGTGTGTTAGCGTACAGGCACGTCAAGTGGACACCCAGTTTGTCCTTCAACAGAGGAGACGGACATTACCTTTAAGGATGCAGCCAAAGAAATCCTTGGACACTTGTTTTTGTGCATGTCGGTGTGTGATTTGAACCAGAGCTTCCAGGAAGACTTTGCATTGCAAAGGACTATTTAATGCCTCTTCTGTTAATCTCATGCGCAAAAACGCAGACTTAAAAAAATTATGCATCTTGATGAACAGTACCACTGTTCTCAGGAATTCCCAGGATATTGTGGACCTCTATCTTTTTTGTGAATGAGCGCTCAAAGAGAGGCTGCATATGCTCCAAACCACAGTGTACACACACTCTGGATGCTCAAAAAATAACCTTTAAACCAAACTCACTTCAGGGTTACAAAACCCCTATTCAGACATGTCATACTATCGTCTTCCTGACACCTGCAAAGTTCCTTTAAAACCAAAGGAACAGCATTTGCTCCAGCTTTATGGAACCACTAAACAATATGATCCCAGACATGGTCAGACTTATTTCTTTAATCAAGAGAGAAAAACACTTTTATGATATCCAGTGTCAACTCCAGGTATATGCAAGTAACTATCAGTGAACGCACAAGAGGGAGCAGGATGAATGTTCATTTATCTGTGACAGTAAGACAGCCTTTGAGTATGACAGACAATAGCATGAGGGAAAAAGACAGGCTAGAGCATATGTAGAGTCCAAGGAACAAAAAGACTTGGACAAGTCACCTGCTATTTTTACACCTACAGAAAGGAGTCTGACTGAGTGGAATTATTTACTTTCCACAAACAGAGAACTGAATTCAAATACAGATATAAAATGAGAGATGACGTATATTTGGTAGTTTCATTCCAGATGCTGTGAGTAACAAAATGCCACCCAACTTGGCAATATTGGCAATCTAGGTGTTGGAGATACCAAGGACAAAACAGCAATGCAAGCTGTAGGCGTTTCTCACAGCTTCTTTGGCACTTTGGCCTCTTACCTTTGAGAGTAGCTGATGTTTGCAACGTCTTTGGTTCATGCTGGTAGATGGTTTTGATGATATCTGGGTCAGCATTGAATCGCTCTCGGTCATTCTGCCAGAAGTTCCCTGGAGACAGCAACAGACAGCCGTGTTCGGGGAGCAGATTCCGCAGCTTCTTGAGGCCAGGCAGAAGATCTGTTACCTGAAGGCAAACCTCCTCCAAGCTTTTGACACCAGAACTGAAACGCAAACAAAGGTTAGACACTGCTGTGTACGTTGCAACTCTCACAAACAAAAGGCAAAGCTGCCGAGATGAATACCCCATGGACCTGCATCACCATGTTACTGCTCTCGTTCTTCCTAACTAAGGATCAAGAGCCTCGGGCCATAGACCAGGATCTCACTGTAGCAGGTGTACAGACTCCAGAGCCCCATCATCATTTCTCTGCACACTATCTGGCCACACAGCTTTCACTCTTCACCCATCCTAGGCGCCACAATTTTCAGTTCCACATTTAAGATGCCTCCAGTCCACAGAGAAACTGCCTCCCTGGAATTCTTCTTCAAAGACCTTAAACTCCTCTGCATACTTCTTTCCACATATGCAATGGGACATTTTACAGAAATCGTTATTAGTGTTCCTGAGGTGGATTATTTAAGGTGTACAGAGTGCTCTAAAATGTACAAAGGATTCAGCACCTGCAACTGTGCAAAATGTTCAGAATTCCTTTGCACTGTGTGGAAAAGAGAACGCGTTACACATTCAGAAATTAATAGAGGTGTAACGGGTATGAAATGGAACTTGAGTTTGTTCCGGAACTTCATCTTAACACAGTTACATAACCCTTATCAACTAGTAATTCAAGCGAGACTCAACTTGGGCTTACAATAGGATCTGACTGTGAAGGTGTAGTGACAAAACCTGTCAGCACGCTACCTGGCTAGACAGGGAAGAGCTGCTGGTCCAAGAGAGAACACTTCCCTCAACATGATATGGGCTACTGGTGGGATTTGCACAGGAAAGGTATATTTAAGAAAGGTTAAGTTAAGATACAAGAGACCGGTCTTCCCTGTCTCCAGTCTCGCAGATTACGGAGAAAGTGGCTCCAGGAGACAAATCGGTTAGGGTCCTGTCGTAAAATGCCTTCTCTAGAGGAGTTTAAATGACTACGAAGAGAAAACATGGAAACAGCTGATGATGATCCGAGTTACGTCTTTGTGAACATTCCCTCCAGAATCCATATTCTGTCACTATATGGCAAGCTACCTAGAAAAGTCACGGCTATTCGAAGAAAATACTAGAAAATATGCTTGAAAATACCGTGTTTATAGGAACAGAAGCTTTCTGGGAGATAATCTAACGAAACTGATGCAGTGATGCCTCCGGTAATAGCTCCAGGAAGAGTAAGGCAAGTATTGTTTTGTATTTCAGCTTTAGCTAACTCTGAAACGTAACAGCGATAACAGTTTATACTGCAGATAAGCCTGTGTACATTATTATTTGTGAAGCAAACGCACACAGCCAGTGTCCCTACCAGCATGTTGTGGATGCAGAGAGTGATAGCAGAAAACAGGAACTGGAGCAAACGACAATTTTCAGGTCACTTCTGACTTTTTACAAATGATGACTGCTCAAAGTTTCAGTGATCTTACAGCTGATGAAAATACAATCACCTCGTGTTTCTCATCCAGTTGTCAATAATCTTCAGCTCCTTCTGTACCACTTTAGTATAAAATAATGCTTTTTTCATATTAAGAAAATCAGCTGCGCTTAACTTTGATAGTGACAAAAGCAACTGACAACAAGGAACTTCATAATGACTTTTGAGATAATTTCAGAATTTATCTCAAAGTCAGATGTTTCCTGAAATATCCAAGTCCATCACCAAAATGGGAGCCCTCATCCCAAGGTTTAGGTCTAAGGGCTTTTTCTTCTGGTGGCTATGTAAGTTTAATTTTGCTTCCACGCTGCATCACTGTTCATCAAGGGCAACACCAAGGGGAGATAATGAGGAGACAACATGCGTCCTGGGAGCAAGTTGTTTCTAACTTGTAATTGGCAACTACATACAGACTACTATCTGAAGTTATACATATGATAAAGGAAAATGCAGAAAGAATGGCAGTGCTAAGGCTTTGTGAGCGGGTAGGAAAGAGCAACATATTTAACAGCATAAATGGCATTTCTAAAAAACTACCACAGAGAGAGCAGGCAGCTAGCTTGCAAGGAATGGTTTAAAAAGAAGGACAAAGCATCAGGTAGAGCAGTAAAGTGGACACTCTCAAAAATGAAGCAATGAAGGATGCTGTCAAGGAAGTATGAACAAGCAGTTAATCTTCCCTACCCATGTGAGTTAGAGGACAAAGAGTGAAGAAAGCTCCTGGCTGAAAAGCTAGATGATCAAAGACCCTAATCTCACAATTTTTCACCACACTTGGCCTGTCCTCAGCATCACGATTCTCACTGAACATAGACAGACAAGTAGGGAAGCATTTCTGTCCTTAGAAAGTAAACCCAGCCAAGAACTTGACCACAAATAAAAATTTAGAACTCGAAAGAAAATTTATTTAAAAAAAACAGAGGCAAGTTAACGTGTATAAAGTGCATTATTGGTTTACAAAGAGAGAATATGCCAAACTAATCTGAGCGGTCTTTTCTTTAAAATGCCTGACTTCTTGGATGGGGAAAGCACAGCAGATCTCACCTACTTGGGCCCCAATCAAGCTTTTGATGCAGCACCCCATAGAAAATGCATTAGTTCACAGGAAAGACACAAAAATTAACACAAAATTGTGATGCAGTAATGGACTAGGTTAACAGGAAAACAGTCATGGAGCTGCTGAAAGGGGAACCACCAGTACTGAGGAAAACAAAGTGGAATTTCCCACAGACAGTTCAGAGAAGCATTATTATTATATATTTTTATAAATAACCTTGGAATAAGATATAGGGACATCTGCCAATGACACAAAATAAACAAACACTGTTAATACAGAAAAGGAACAGAATATCTGAAATGGATGATGCGAGGGCTGGAATGAATTTAATCCCCTTTCCATTAACAGTACAAAGCGCCAGACCATGCACTTGGGGACTAAAATGAGTTTCTGCTGTAAAGCGGGAGCTCATCAGCTGGAAATGACAGAGAGGGACGTGGAGACGTTAATCAGTCATTTCATAGCGTGTAAAATTGATGTGACTGGCCATGAAAAAGGGACCTGCAATCTCACTGTGTTTCAGGAAAGGCATTTCCATGGAAAATAACGCACAAATGAGACTTCTCTGAGAATACTGTGTACAGTTCTAATCTCCCACATTCAGGAATGATACGCTAACAACAACAGTGCCAAGAGGAGCAACCAGGACGACAAACTGAATGCAGAGCTGTCTTACCAGAGTAAGCCAAGAGTTTCATATGTTTACCTTAACAAACAAGGATTTGGGGTGGGGAGTATGAGTTCTCCCTGTAAATATCTGGAGGCAGAGGAAAGCTGGTTTTGTACAAAGATTGTGTCAGGACAAAAACAAGCAGGTATAAACTGGTCCTAAATATAGTCGAAGTGGAAAGTCAGAAGGTTCCTGACCATGTGAAATTCCAGAAGAGCTTCACCAATAGGCACGGTGGGGTCAAATGAACTTGCTTTAAATGAAGCTTGCATGCTTATGAAGGGATTATATGACGCTGCTACCTGCTGTAACAGGTATAACCTCAGAGGACCCTTCCAGACCCCTCTGCCTAAGACTCTGACGGGAAGGTTCCTGACAATTATCAGCAACTAGAGGACAGGCAAGTTCTCTAGCACAAAAGCTAAACTGCTCTACGCACAGGATGGATATGATGTCACTTGTTAGCAGTGACCTCTCATTTTCTTTTGATTTTGAGAATCTTACAAATTCAAAGCAAATAATCAGACTTATGAGGCAGTAATTTAGAAGATGGTTATGTACAACAGTGGGCCAGTCTGCCTTCTACACAAACTTTAATGAACAGTAATTACCTGTCTCTCAGGGCATGGTTTCTGATCTCCTCCACTAGCTGGAAGACGCGGGACAGCGGTGAACGAAATACATCAACGGCAAGGAAGTTCTTCTGCCACGGGGAGACGGTTGCTTTCACAAAGATCTGCTGAATGTAGGCCACAGGAGCACCAACATACTGTGGGGAAAACCAGAGGAAGAATGAAAACACACGGTGAGTGGGAAGCTGCTTAGCAGAATTAGACCACGGCTTGGCAACCTTTCAGGAAGGGGTTTGCCAGACTGTATTTTCCTTTCCCAAATTAGAGATGAAACATGACAGTACTAACCTAGCAAGAACAAAAAGAGTCTGTTTCTCAAAGAGACAAAATGCCACTGACCATTTTGGCATCAGTCTGTTGCACTTCTTTGTGCAGCAGAGGCTCCCAGCTCCTGCTGAATTTGGTACTGGAATGAAAGGCAGGAGCAGGGACTCACTGCCTCTCACAGATGCCTCTCACAACTCTGCGGTTCCCCCAACCTGTGCTGATTCTGCTGTGTGCCGTTTAAATCTTCCTGGTCTCTGTGCCCAGGCTGCTGACCCTGCTCTGGGGACTGCAGCACTGACAGGCCGTGGCAGCCAGAACTTTTGTGCTCTATTAGCTGAACTAGGCAACAAAGCAGAAGGGAAGATTTAATCAGCCAGCAGCAGCCCGAGTTAACAGCATAGTGCAAAAAGTTCTCAGTGGCACCAGGGAGCATAGAAGGCGGCAAATTATTTCAATCACAGTGAAAAAGAGCCCACATGGAGAGAGTAGAGAGCTGGAGGCATCAAAAGCATTAATCCAACAGGTAACTTCTATTTAAGAGACACCCTGGAATGAAAAAGAACAATGCAGGTTACAAAGGAAGACTTTACAATTGTTTCCTGATTTCCTGGACCAGGCTATCAGCCTTCTTGGAAAGCATCAGAGTTTGAGATTGTTCATGCAAAAGAAAAGTTAATTCCTTACCCTTTACATAAGGATACAAGTCTAGTTTATCTGCATGATACACACCAGCCAATTAAAAAAACAAACAAACAAACAAACAAAAAAAACAAACCACAAAAAAACAAACAAAACCAAAACCCACCCCTAGATTATACCCAATTCACCAGGTTCTTCAAGCATCCCTGCACTCCCTAGACCACACTGTAGCAGCTAGCTCCACAGTCTTTGGCTGCCTAAATTCTAATTCAAATGAAAAACTCTTGATTGTGACCTTAAAAACAAAAACAAACTATGTCTCGGAGGTAAAGCCTAGACTACCTACATCATCAGAAAAAACCCTGTGAGATGCAGTATTTTAAAGCCAACGGAGAGAAAATTGCAAGCGCTGAGGAGCTGGACAGTCTGTCTTCCACCTCCGGGCCAGACAGACATTTCCATTCTGACAGCTAGTTAGTGATCTGCGAAGGATAACCTGGTTGATAGCCAGAATCCAGATCCCTTCAGAGAGAGGTTGACAACACCAAAACCACCATCGTAATTACTGGTAGCATCTCCACAGACAGTTCCAGCGGTAAAGGCTGTCTAAATCCTATTCTCACCCTTCAGAGGAGGCCAAGGGCAGGTTTGTGAGGCGGTGTGCGTCAGCAGGAGGCTTGTCCTGCTGCTCTAGGGAAGCTGCATGCCTTCGTATGAGCTTCGTATTAGGCAACTGGGGCCTGTTATGCCAGAACCCATCAGTAAACTTATTTAAAACCTAATAATGCTTTAAAATGTGTACTGCTTGCCTTAGATAAAGTTATCCTTGAAAAATGGGATCTTAAACAGCGTTTCAAAGCTTTTAAGTCTTGCAAATGCCTAGCATTCGTTTTTCTGATCGAGTAAGACTAATACAAGACAAATACAGCCTGAAGTTAGCAGTTACACAAAGCAACACGTCACCAGAAATATTTTCCATTGATGACAGTAAAGTGTAGGTAACACAGCAGGGATGTTTCACCATCTCATCTCCCCCCTACCCCACACACACCCCCAGCCACCCCCCGTGCAGGACTCACCCAGTCGGGACGGTCGCCGAGATCCCCTTGCTGCAGACCTGAGTCCGGAGAGGGTGGAGAGTAATCCTTCACGGGGGTGCTGTACTCCACAGGTCCTGTTCCAGGCAGCGGCAGCTTCAGCAGCGGGTAACTGTGATTAAGACATAAGCAAGAAACATTAAGCTTTTTTTTTTTTTTTTAACTAGGCTTTTAGACAGAAGAGCTCAAAAAATGAATGGGTCATGAAAAATGAGCCCACTCCAGCTCTGCAGGATGGGAGACACAGCTGCAATGCAAGAGGGTTTTAGCTTTCATAGGAACTGTTTGATGTATTTCCCCAACACAAGAGATAACGCAACTAAAAATCCTGGGTAAAAGAAGGGAAGTTCTTGCAGGACCTCACCCGAATTACTCACCATCACCTGAAAGTCAGTAGCGCTAAAAACATTAAGTACAGCCACATCTCAACTGTTCTGTAGCCCGCACAAAAATGAGACATTCGTTGTATTCAGATGGCTGCTTTCCTGACCCAAGCTCTATACTAATCACCTGATTTTCCTCATTAAGATTTAAACTATTTCCAATATTTGTCATTAACTTCATTGATCCTCAACGGGCTTTTAATAGTAGCAATGAGACACCACAACAGCTATGAAACGTTTATCTTCTTGTTCCTCTGCTACTACAATCGTCAGATAATTGGAGCAGCTATCCCACAACAAAGACTTCAAACTATTTGAACGTTGAGAAGCTGAGGTTTCAGAGAGTTTAGAATAGTCTTTTTAGCTCCAGAGGTTCTCGAAAGTCATTAAAACCGTGTCAGAATTGAACTGGTGGAAAAAGCAAGACTGCCGTTACAGAGGTATTGACCAACGAGTGGGAATTGTCAGCACCAAAATGAACCAGACGCCCAAGTTTCCTGGGCTTTCTGACAACGTAACTTCTGTCTTTTTGTTGTCTGATGCACGACAATCTATCAGGCCTTAAATTTCTGACATATTTTCCCATTTACAGCTGAACTTTTCTTGCACTAGTCCCAGAATAGATATAAAGGCCTTGGGATTGTTTTCATGCAATACTCTGCCCACTTCGTTAGGGATTAGCCTGAATCATCAAAGGCCGAGGAGGGGACAAGCAACAGCTAAAGACAAAGCTTCAGACTGAACAGCGAAAGGCTGAAAAAGAACAATGAAATCAGAAGCAAAGCTTGTCGGATTTGCTATTTTATTAGCCTGACAAAAATACAACATCTAATTATTATCATGTCATTGTGCAATAGAAGAGAAAAAGAAATAATAAAATCATGCCGTAATCCATCAGAGGTGAAAATGCCCAACAAAAGCCACAATCTGGAGACACAGCACAGCCTCTTTTCTCTCACAAGCAGTAATCAGTTTTAGTCCTTCTAAACGACACGTAGCACCTGCTTGCCACAAATGATCCGCTGAAAACAAAAGCCTGGGGGAGATACATACAGCAATCATCCTGCGTCTGACTGAGGCCGAGACACACATAAATTGAAATAATAAAATCGAGTATATGCGATAAACAAAGCAGAATGAGTTGAACAGGTGACCGAGGAAGAATGATTTTTTCACTGAGTGATTTTGATGTTGATGCCTGAGGAAGTCCAGAAATCTAAGGAAAACACTTTAGATACATGCTTATCCAGAGGTGGATTTCCCGGTGCGATCGATCACCTGTCAGTTTTAAGGAATCAGAACACTGATCTTTTACAGAACTTAACTCATTTAGAGGCACAAAATCTACACAGCCAGCGCATTGCAGGAGGAACGACGGAACACGCTGGTTCTGCCTCACAAGCACCAGTGGAGCAGCTCAGGCTTCAGACGCAATCTTGTCACTTCTCTGGTTGAAGCTTCATCTCTAGGACCAGGCTGTTGTCAGATACGCCGAAACAAGCAGCGCCCGGTGCTGCACCTGATCAGGAAGCCTCGAGATCCAGAAGCTGCAGGAAACGCCGAGCAATGCAGCTGACGGTTGCATCTCCACAGTCAGCGGTGAAGACCTGACCACTGCCAGAGGTCACGGCTATGGCACCAAGGGTGATGGAAACACTGAGCTCTTCGGGATGCTGAACATTTCACAAGTACTTTTTCCTAGTTTAGCAAGATTCTGCTAGTCCTGCACACAATCCTACCTTGAAAACTTTCAACTCTTGCTGTCTTTCAAAGCAAAAATGCCCCAAATCCTGGCAGAGGTGTAATGGATTTTTTTTCCTTTCCTGAAGACCTGCTGGGATGCAAGGATTTTGCCCTCTTACTAGTTGCTAGGTAGGGAAAACTATTTTCTGTAGCCAGAGATGAAAGTAATTTCAGTGGGTGCAATGAGCTCAGCCTACAGAAGCAATAAATTGCCACCTCCCAGGAAGACGGCTGCGTCCCTCCCTTTGTCCCAGTCACCCACCTCTAGCCTAGGGAACAAGCTGCCACCCTTCCTCATCCTGCTCATTCCATATAGCACCCCTAAATCCAGTGCCAGCAGGGGGGTGGACCAGAGGACCTCCAGAGGGGCCTGCCAGCCTCACCAGCTGGTACTACCACAGCTAGTCCAGTGGAGGCCACCAAAATGGTGATGTGGCAGGAGAACATGGTGCAAAACGAGACACGGGGTTAACTGGACTCATCCAAGCCTGGAGGAGACTGAGGAGGGAATCTAAAATGTAGTCTTCAGCTAATTAATTAGTGGTTATAGCGAAGATGACCCCAGTCTTGTCTCGGGGGCGCACAGGGAAAGGACACAAGCGCAGCAAGGGAAATTCCAATTACATAGAAGGGAAAAATTCTTCACAACAAGAGCAGTCAAACACTGGAAAATGCGCTGGAGTAGTTGTGGACTCTCCGTCATTGGAGCTATTCAAAAGTCAACCAGAGAGGGCTGCAAGCCTAAATTTGGGGTTAGCCCTGCTTCGGGCAGTGACCCCCATCGTCACAGACCCCCTGTGTGGAAGGGATCTCTGGACGGCTCCAGTGCAAACTCCTGCTCAAACCAGGGCCTACAAGAGCAGGTTGCTCAGAGCCATGTCCAGTCTGGGTTTGCGTATCTCCAAGGTCTGAGGTCCCTCAGCCTCTCTGGGTGCCTATTCTAGTATTTGATAACCCTCATAACGAACGGGGTTTTTTTTTCCTTAGGTCTATCAGAATTTTCCATCTGTCCATTGCCTCTTGTCCTTCTGGTACATACCCTGAGAAGAATCTGGCTCCACCTTCTCTACGGCCTCCCAATAAGTAGTTGTAGGCCAGCAGTAAGATCATCCCTGAGCCTACGACTTAGGGCTAAAGATACTCAGTCTCCTCAGCCTCTCCTCCTCCGTTACACGCTACAGCTCCCCACTCCGAAAGCTCTGCTGGATGTGTTCCAGTACATCAACGCCTTCCTCACACTGCAGAGTCCCAGACTGGACACAGGGCTGTGGTTTCTCAAAGGCCAAACAGAGGGAAGGCTCCCTCCCCCTTAACCCCGATGGCTACACTCGCTAGTGCAGCCCAGGACACAGCCGGCCTTTCTGCCGCAAGGACACGCTGCCTCACTCACGTCCAACTTGTCCTTTGCCGCAAAGCTGCTTTCCAGCCTCTCCTGCTCCAGTGGCTTACTCCATCCCAGGTGCAGGACTCTGCGTTTGCCTTTTTGCCTTTGCTGAGCTTCCCAAGGCTCCTGTCAGTCCATCTTCCCAACCTGCCAAAGTCTCTCTGAACAGCAACCGTGCTCTCCACCACACTGACTGCTCTCCCACATCTGGCATGATCTACAATCTTGGTGAGCGTGCATTCTGCTCCCTCATCCAGGTCATTAACAGCGATGTTAAACAGACCTTGCTCCCGTTCGTGGATTAGGGGGTTAACATGAACTGCTGGCAGAGCTGTGGGAGCAGCAACTTGCAGTAGAAGGACAGGAGAACAGCTGGGCAAGGTGAAGGACCTGAATTTCCACAACTGTCTGCAAAATAACAACCTGGCCATAGTCACAGATGTTTTGCCAGTATTGAGCACATCACATCAAGCAATTCCGGATTCTGTTATGCCCCTTCTGCGCTTGAGACCACAAAGGCAGGCCTTAACCCGCCAGCTTACATACCACAGAAACTTGGAAAAGAAGAGTATTTCTATGTTTTAAAAAAACTAGCCTCTGGAGAGGGTTCTCAGTTGCGCCACCATGCTGGTTCTCAGCCACTAGTATATTTACATCTGAATAAAACCACTTCGTCACCAAGAAACATGCCTGTTGCCAGAGCAGAGCGGAGATGTGTGTCAACTCCTCTACTATCAAACAATTTCCTCCTACATGTGTACCGGCTGTTCACAGTAGCCTTGGTTTAGCTATGGAAGCTACCTGAGAAGTTGGAATGTTCATCTAAACAATGGCAACTTGTACACAGCTTCCAGTTGGCTCGGGGTTACATGAGGCCTTGGAGAAAGATGCGGGACAGGACAGGCTGCCTGATGGCAGCTAATAGGAAGGTTAGCTGAGAATCCCGTGTTTGGTTTTTCTGTTGTTAAAAAAAAATTTAATTTTCTGTAGAGGGGAAGAAGCAAACCACTCCCATCCTGAAGTGCAAGCCACCTCCCAAAATACCGGACACAGCAACTCACAGCTCCTTAATGGCATTTTTGAATGACCAAGATTTTTGTTTTGTTGGGTTTTATTTTTCATGTTAGGATTTTCAAGCTTGTCCAAAAGATTTGAAAGTACATGCAAACGCAATGGAGGAAAGAGTACATGGCATTTCTTGGAAAACTCAAGGGCAACAAAATGAGGGGAAAAACAAAAGGGAAATTTTTGATGGAAGGAAAAAATAATCTAGAGGTATCTGTGCACTGCTGAGGACTATATCTATATATATCTATATCTACATATGAGGACTGTATCACTGACTTGCAGCTGTCAGCGAACCAAGGCAACCAAGACTCCCATATTCCAGCATCCTCTCCAGGCCTGCGGTCAGGGTAGATCTGCTGATATCTAAATCAACTTCAGCAATTCTTTGCCATTTGATTAAATCACTAATATGGAACAGGATTTATGCTGTAGGAAAAGATCTACATGCTCCCTCCAACCTGTACTTTTAATCTATCCCTACAGTAGGCAAGGAAGAGGAAAGCGGCATCTTACACTGCAGTTATTCAAAGTGTTTGCCTCTTGCTCGTGTGATGCAAAACAGCGTTAGATTTTCTCCATCCAGTCTGAAGTTTTCTGCAGGTCACACTGATGGGCTCCTTCAGCTTCCTCTACACTTGCAGGCCATTCAGCCAACAAAAGCCACGTTGCCAAGTAGAACATAAGTCTCTTCATTTCCCCATGCGCTAATGAGTCCTAATTCTAATACTCATCACTGTTAAAGACAGTGAGACATAGCACATGTCAGTCATGGCTCTACTCATGTGTTATTATCTTCATCGGGAGCAAGAGCTTTTGTCTTTGGTGATATTATCTACACATTTTGAAAGAGGGTAGATTTAGATTAGATATTAGGAAAAAATTCTTTACTGTGAGGGTAGTGAGGCACTGGCAGAGGCTGGCCAGAGCAGCTGTGGATGCCCCATCCCTGGAAGTGGTCAAGGCCAGGTTGGATGAGGCTTTGAGCAACCTGATCTAGTGGAAGGTGTCCCTGCCCATGGCAGGGGGTTGGAAATAGATGATCTTTAAGGTCCCTTCCAACCCAAACCATTCTATGATTCTATATTTT
The DNA here is from genome assembly GCA_013401315.1 of Balaeniceps rex. Classification (NCBI taxonomy): domain Eukaryota; kingdom Metazoa; phylum Chordata; class Aves; order Pelecaniformes; family Balaenicipitidae; genus Balaeniceps; species Balaeniceps rex. Next base: position 27,953 of record VYZW01037157.1, on the reverse strand, counting down.
ACTGAGACTAGAAGAGCCACGGCAGCCGTGGTATTAGAAGACACTGATGTGCACCCATCAGGAACAGGACTTCCTAGCAGATTGTCCAGCACACACAAAAAAACCCAGAACTATTTTTGATTATAATCCCCATTTTCAGCAGCTATCTTCAGAAAAAAGGCCCCACAGGAAATCCACTTTTAAAAGGTTGAAAAGGTTAAAACAGACCATGTAGCCTGTACACACCTATGTTTAGCTGCTACAGTCCTTATCGCAACATGATCTAGACAGCGTAGACTGCTCATGTTATTGTTTTGCAGCAGAGCTCAGGAACAAGACTTACTATGGGACTCTCTTCAAAAACTCCCTCATCTTGAGCCAACTACAATATAAATATATGTCCCCATAAGGGAAGCAGGGACATATGTTTACTTGTATCACAGTGATATCTGAGGATTCATGTTTTTGAAAGGTTTTGAGAACGTCTGATGGAAGAACACGCAAAGCACGCATTCTAGGTTATACTTATTGTAAGTTATTTCAGTAAGATGCTAAAACATTAGTTCTTGAATTTAATTAGCCTTATAAAGGCACACGATACCAGCTGATGTAGTCAGTGATACCCAAGACAGACTGACAGCAGAGACAGAAAAAAAGGACAGACTGAGAAAGAACCACCCAATGATACCAAGAAAGTCACTAGACCTACTACTTCAGACATCAATGTTAGAGCATCTTTTAAGTAAAGAGATACTTAAAAAAAAAAAAAAAACAAACCAAGAGCTGCTGCTGAGTTGTCAGAAGCATCCTGGCTTCCCACAGACACTAAATGCTGCAAGGACTGCGAGATGTGACAGGCCTAGGTCCTTTCCATGTGCACTTCTTACCAAATCTGAGAACTGCTCCAAGTCAGCTAGAGGGAAGTGATTTCTAGCACTCAGGTTTGATTCTCCTCACATTTCTCTTTGTTAAGAGATTTTTTTGACTGTCCAGGAAAGAGGTGAACACCAGAATGGAAAGGATAGAGAAAGGAGGGAAGAAAAGTAGGATCTAAAATAGGTCACAGGAAAGCTCAAAAATAAGTTTCGGTTTTGAGAAGGGTTATTTTTAGATGCTCATGTAACAGTGTACCCTGACGCCCCTCTGCAAATCCAAAATAAAGGAAAAATAGATCATCTACAAGTTTGTATTGCTGAATTCAAGCAAGAGCGCATTTTAGTTACCAAGCATGAGGTAGGTTCAAGCAAAAACGTTCATCCAACTACTTTACATATTTTCAAGACAGCTTAGAGGGCCAAGGTGGAGAACTGCCAGGTCAGCCCGAGGCAGCTGGCAACTCAACAGAACTGCAAACCCTACAATTGCATATTCCTCCTTCACAGAATCAAAGCGGAGATCTCCATCACCCCAGAATAGTCTTCTGCTGGTGAATATGAAGGGAAGTAGAGAGCTGCCAGGTCTTAGGTAACTGGGGAAGTGGTGATACATTGCCTTAAAATAGCTACCACCTTCATTTTGCATACTGCAGAACAAGTTTTTTGCCTGTTTCCAGCCTAAACTATCTATCACAAAGATAGAACAACCTGAAAACCCATTGCTAATGAGAGATCTGAAATTTGATAAAAAGGGTCTTGCCAGCGCGTAGAGAAGGCCAGATCTTTGGCAGCAACAGTTCCCTGTTTAGCCTTGGTAAGTGCATAAACAATACCTGTTTCTGAATCAATGATGTTTGCTTTGCACCGCTTCCCACTGACAGGGCCCTCAAAAATCTGCACTGCAAAAGTGACGACTCCCCCTGCTCTGTGCTGCCAGTTTCCTTTTTTCTGCAAAGCAGAACAGAGGTCTCGTTACACACAACTTGCTTCTAGTTTCATCATGTGGTCCCACAGGACACTGTATTCTCTGTGGATTGGGAACACGAAGAGCCTGACAGCAGCTCAGCTCCTCTGGTTGTCACACAAGATAGTACAAACCTGTAAGGTAGTGAAACGTTCTCTTAGAAAGAAATATATGTATGCACACACACACGACAGGGCTCTGGTTCCAGTCAGTTCTACAATTCTTCAGTAGCAGAACCTAGTGCTTCAGTCAAATAATGAACACCTGCAATGACTCACCCTGTTTAATTCTCCTAAACCTGCTTCACAGAGTCAATTGTTTAATTTAAAGTCTGTCTTTAACTAAAAACCGTTCTTCAGAACTACACAGGAATTTCAAATTTACCCTGATTACCAGATTTATAGATATCATCTGTTCTTCTCTGAGCTGGGGAGGAGGAGGAACAACTACTCTTGTGTCAGATAGGCTTAAGTGGCACTCATTCTACTGGGGGGGGAAAGGAAACACTCAGGTAAGTTTGTCCCTGTAAGAACAGAAATGTTTTTTAATGCAGATCCATTTATGTGGGATGATGAAAACGAATGTCACCTACAAGGGGACATATAGTAAAACAAGAAGTGAACTGACAAGCCCTACATCCGTCAATAGCTAGTTCAGCAGAAAACCCTCCTCTGAAGTGAAGACTGACTTGGATTTTCAGACTTTGATTAAGACTATAGAGTAAGAATGAGTCATAGGAATTTTTGCTTTTGCTTTGAATATTAATTTATTAACAAAACCAGATATGCTATGTCTTATCTATAGGTGACATTAAAAATAGGGTCTACACAAAATACTTCCAAGGTTAAAGACAGAATACATTCAAACAACCTATAGCAAACACCCTGTGGTGACTGTGCTACCTGCTCCTTGACACCTGACCTTTTTACAACAGGAGAAACACCCACATATTAACCGTTGTCACATTGATTGAGAACCAGAACTGATGCCGGATAAATTGTGGACCATGTGGTTTATTTCAGCTTTTAAAAAAGTTATCTGAACACAAAGATGGTCAGGTTTTACTGAGGTGTGGGGGAGGAAAATGAGAACAGCTGAGTTAATTTCTTCTGCAGCAGAATTTTACACACTCTCCTTGATTCTGGGTGCACACAGGTGCAGAAGAGGAGACTGTTTAACCTCTCTCCCTTTTAAGAATTCAGGATGTAGGATCCACCCTCGCTTGCTTGAACAACACAATGTATTCATTAGCCATGTTTAAGGCTGAAGAATACAGAATGCTTCCTTTTTGCTCTACTACCTTCTCCTTTTTCCACCCACTTCTTCAGGGACAGCGACTAGCCTTCTCAGCAACACCAAGGATGTTGTTAGCTCCTTCCCTGTTGATAAAAGTCAGCATGAAACCACTGGATCACTTGTGTATCTCCCTTCCTCATTAGAAAGACCTGTAGTTCCTACTAAACTGGTCCACGCTTGTTTCAGACACTAACCTGCGTTACTCCACAAACAGTGCCGAGGGTCTCTTACCAACCACGCTGGACAGAAACATTGCCTAAATGAGCTTCTACCTTGAAGCTGGGCCTTGAATTTTTTCCACCAGCTTCTTTCTCCAAATTTCAGCACATTTCTCACTCATTTTTGCAGTGAGGTGGCTGAGATGAATCAGTGAGATCTGTCTTAAGAAAATGGAACGCTTCTGAAGAGCACAAACAAATTAAATTCCAGCAGCAAATCGGTGCCAAACACCACTACTCAGAGTCCTCACAATATGACTGCAGGTAAAAATGCAGATGTGACACTTCACGGCCATGAGTGAGTTCCTGCCCCCAGCCAACAGAAAGCTTCCATGGAGGATTCCCTATCCTCTCTCTGCCTGGCTGAACACAACTTAAGGGATAGGGGGGAATGGCGACAGGTTCCTGCCCAGCACAGCAGGCGCGTCTCCTCTGTGACCACCCCACCTTCCTAGGTGCCCTTGCATAATAGGTACGAGGCTCTACAAGGGGAACCGAACAATGATGAGGATGAGGGTTCACCTAGCTTGGAGGAGTCGCCGAGGTCACGTCGGCCTTCGCCCTGCATCAAAACAGCTTCCATAAAGAAAAAAAGACAGGTCATCGTCATAGGAGACTCTCTTCTGAGGGGAACAGAAGGCCCAAGATGCAGACTGGACCCACTTCTTAGGGAAGTCTGCTGCCTCCCTGGGGCCCAAGTTAGAGATGTGAAGAGAAGACTTCCTACCCTGGTATGGCCCTCAGATTGCTGTCCATTATTGATTTTTCAGGTAGGCAGCGATGAAGTTGCAACAAGAAGTCCGAGGGCAATCAAGAGAGACTTCAGGGCCTTGGGACAACTGGTTAAGGGATCAGGAGCACAAGTAGTCTTCTCCTCTATCCTTCCAGTTGCAGGGAGTGATGAGGGAAGACACAGGAAGAGCCAGCAGATCAATACCTGGCTCCGAGCCTGGTGTCACCGGCAGAATTTGGGGGTTTTTGATCATGGGTCTGTCTACACAGCACCAGGCCTGCTGGCAACAGATGGGGTACACCTGTCTCAAAGGGGAAAAAGGACCTTTGCACAGCAGTTAGCAGGGCTCACTGAAAAAGCTCTGAACTAGATTTGAAGGGGGAAGGGCATAAAACCAGGCTCGCTAGAGATAAGCCTGGGGGCGGCACGCCAATGGTTGAGGGATGGTGTGCTAGCGAGGTCCTTCGCTCTGCCATCTCAGTGGAGGTAGGGGATGGGGATCCATGCGGCACCCTTCCCCGCAAAAACTATAAAATTTTACTATATCTGATGAAAAGACTTGTTTAGAAGGATTCTAGTACAGTACAGTCTGAAAAGCTACTGAATATCTTGCTCCAGGTTTACATGGTCGTAGTCCCTACCCATTTGTTAAGGGATTAGCGTTCAACAGCTATAGTTGCACAAGCCACAGAGCTAACAACTGTGTGCAGCCACACACCACAAATATCAGATTATTCCACAGAGAGCAAACAAGGAGGCAGCATCTCGGACTTCTAAGGGTATTTATCAAGTGTTCGCTGCAGAGAGCAGCCCCTGAACGTGAGCTCTGGCAAGAGAATACCCCAATTATAGTACAAGCCAAGGAACCTGAAATACAATGAAGCTACATTACCAAGTATATTGTAAGTGGACATAATCGGTTTTATTTTTTGTTTTAAATGAATGAACAATATGTGGACTGCAACTGCGAAGCTACCTAGCCCCAAGAAAACAGGAGTTACTCTCAAACCACTTGATAGCAAGGATGTGTGTTCCCTTTAGCACCACCTTCCTTTCTCAGCTTGGAAAAAAACAGAAGACGGAGGGAAGGAAGCATGGGGGGGAAGGGGACACTCCTAACACCTTGATAAATCAATGCGACTCTTACACTGGAGAAACTGAAAAGGGAGTTTAAAAACAATTCTCCTAAATCATTTTGCGTTGCACAGCTCCTTTGTAAACTTCACAGGCAGACTAAAAAGCAGAGAGACAGAATGACAGACTGTTGAGGCTGGAAGGCAGCTCTGGAGATCAGCTAGGCTAAACCTGCTCCGAGCAGGGTCAGCTACAGCACGTGGCTCAGGGCTGTGTCCAGAGGGCTTCTGAGTACCTCCAAGGATGGAGCCTCCACCACCTCCCTGGGATACCTGTTCCAATGGTTAACAGCCTTAAAGTAAAAAGTTGTTTTCTTATGTATAAGCAGACTCTCCTGTGTTTCAGTTTGTGCCCTTTGCCTCATGTCCTGTCACTGAGTGGTAAGCCTGGCTCCGTTCTCTTTTCATCCTCTCTTCGTATATTTATATATGCTGATGAGATCCCCCTGAGCCTTCTCCAGGCTGAACAGTCCCAGCTCTCTCAGCCTTTCCACACAGGAGAGATGCTCCAGCCCTTTCATCATCTTCGTGTCCCTTTGCTGGACTTGCTCCACTAATTCCACACCCTTCTTTTACTGGGGAGCCCAGCACTGGAGCCAGCACTCCAGGTGTGGTCCCACCAGTGCTGAGCAGAAGGGAAGGGTCACCTCCCTTGACCTGCTGGCAATGCTCTCCCAAATGCAGCCCAGGATGCTGTGGGCCACCTCTGCCACGAGGACACAAAGTGGCTCCTGTTCAACGTGGTGTCCCCCAGGACCTGTTCTGCAAAGCTGTTTCCCAGAGAGCTGACCCCCAGTCTGCACAGATGCCTGGGGTTATTCTTCCTTTCACACTTCCTTGTGCTGAACTTCATGAGGTTCCTCTCTGCCCATGCAGCCATCTGGTGTATCAGCTACTCTTTCCATTTTTCATCCAGCCACCTCATCCAGTTTTCCAGTTTATGAGATACGAAGTTTACATCATCTGCAAACTGGCTGAGGGTGCAGTTTGCTCCATCATCCAGGTCAACAATGAAGAAGTCAGACCTCAGGCTCAAACTAAGAGGAAGACCTGAAAACCTTAACCCAAAACTAAACTACCAGTAAGTATCTCGGAGCATCCTGTGCACAGATATCCCGTCAGAGCTCAGTCTTACCACACTGAAACGCTCAAGTGTAGAAGGGCTGCACTCTGGAAGAGTTTTGACCTAGTTAGTAATGCCACTTCTGAAGCCAGAATTAACACCTAGTTAACGCCAGTTAATACAGAGCAGCTCAGAACAGGAACTGAAACATCCCCAAAAATTACAAAAGAGAGAGCACTTTAGGCACACTTCAATTTTTTTGCCATCCACTCTTGCTCTCAAAGGGTGTCACAGTATTTTTAAAACCCTGTCTCTCCTAGGGCCATTATTTGCTTCTCTAATGAGTTACTGAAACTCATTAAAGAAAACATAGACTGTTCACTTTTTGCCTGATGGTGTCTTGGACAAATTTCTGCAGCCTAAAGGTAACCAATAACTGCAGAGTCCTCAAATACCGGCACCGAGTAACACAGACACTTCCACAAATACACAATTACCAGTAGCTCATCTGCCAAAGACAACCTGGTTTGAAGCTTCAGGGACTTAGTGGAAACACCTTAAATTCACACTGCTCTAAACATAAGACTACAAAGACAGGGCAGATACAAGTTCTGACCTTGTGGGCACAAGGTTCCCAAGAAGAATGAGGACAGCTGCTAGTAATCCTAGATCAGATTTCCTCCTGTCCGGGAAATCCTAAATTTAGGAAAGGGAGTAAGCATGCCGGTTTTATTTTGATCCCTCCCAAAATGCAACATTTGTATGGATAAACATTTTATACTGAAGCAGTTGTCTTGCATTCCTGCATTACCCCCAAGCAACAGCACTTGAAAGATAACTGAAAATCAGAGCCTAACACCACTGGCAGCTCTGAGAAGCAATTAACAAGCAAGAGCCCTGTGGCGTGGTGACGAGGACTCATGGTGGAACTCCATTTTGGCTAATGCAGGCCTGACACGTGAAAGCAGTGTCCAGCAAAGCTAAAGTCAAACAACAGAGCTGTTACTTGCAACCATATCAACAAAGATAAATAGAATGCAGAATCCACTTGCTTGGACCTTGCAGAAGCTTTGTATTTCTACAGAACAAGAGATCTGAAAATAAAATTATCATTGACAGTTACAAGAATTCATATGAAGCCGTGCAAAATCAGGAAAGCAAAGCCTCAATTGCTGCTCACAACCTTGAAGCGTCACAGGCATGAGAAGTGATCTCACAGGTTTTCAATACATGAAAATAATCACTTCAATAATCTTTTAACAGTAGATGTGAAAGAAGTCTGTCTTATCCTCAGCGATGCTCAAAGAAACATTTGTCTGTATCCATACGAACACAGGCAGAGCTTTTCTAAAAGCAGAGGAGTAGAGTACATTGTCACACAGGGTTTATTTTGACCAAAAGAGACAAGACACTTAGAATTAAAACCTTGACAAGAGAATCTGTCTGTGTGTGTGTCTGCACAAACCTGAGCACAACAGTTTTCTCAACTCCAGCATTAATAATGCCGCGATGGAAATTATCAAGAGGCCCATGTAACATTTCTGATCATGAAAATACATTCAGCTGCAACTCGTATCCAAATCAGAGTCCATAAGGACAGCAGGGAATTTACAAGAACAAACAACACACATGTTGCCAAGGCAAGGGCTGAAAAGAAGAGTACAAGCTTCAGGGAGAACAGAACAGGCAAGTATGGGGACAAAGATCAACTTTCCTTCTCCCCATTTTTCATTCATGGTTTTGGAGTCCACCACCAGGTGTTTGGGGTTTACTTTTATTTTATTTATTGCTTTACTTCACTTATTCAATTAGTTTTTACTATTTACTTATTAAACCACACGAAGATACTTCATCCCTGTCCTTTCTTTTGTCCCACAAAAAGAGATGACAAAAATTTATTACACTTAAAAAAAAAAAAAAGAGCTTCTGGGATAGCCCACAAGACAGGGAAACCTGAAGACGTTCTCGGCGTTGCTATGAAAACCCCACAAAGCAGCAGCGCCCCGTGACACCGAGTACTTTGCGTGACTTACCAGCAGGCCAGAATACAGAGTCCAGTAAAGAGGATGATGGGAATGGGGTAGGAAGCACACAACAGCCCGTGGTTGTAGAACGCCCGCGATATCCTCTCGCGCAGTTTTTCAGTCAGGGTCATCCTCAACTGTCGTCACCTAGTTGCCATCCCGGAATACATCAGGGGGTCAGGCAATTCCAGCATGTGCAACGCTTCAGCAAAGGCACTTTACCCAGCTAGAAATTGGAAAGAAAGCAAGCTCGTGAGAAAAATAAATAAATGGCAAATAAATGTTACCAACTTGTTTTAGAAAGAAGGCTTCCAGCATTGTACCTCCTCAGAAGAAAAGGGAGAAAAAGACACCACACGCCGAGCACTTGTTACGAGCCTACAGGCAATTTGGTCAAATTATTGGGTTTTGCTTAGGGAAAGGAAGGCAGAAAACATAAGCAGAGACCGAACACCAGCTGAACAGACATCAGGCACCGCTGCCGTGAGCTGCTGGTCAGAGAGAACACGCAGGAACAGAGCTAGGAACCAAACCGTCTGAAAGGAAGGAAGAAAAGGAGCTTAGCAGTAAAAGAATTAAGCAGTACTCTGAGGAGATGCCAAAATGCCAATTAGAAAAGAAGGATTGAGGCTAGCTGTCAGCGACGTGGTCTTAAGGGAAGTGCTCTTGGACAGCAACTGAAGCACTTTCAGTGCTTTAACTATTCGCAACACACCAGTAACAGAAGAAGAGACCAGAACAGGCTTTACAGCTAAGACAATCTAAAAGAAAGTTATTTTTGCGTGGGGAAATGAGGGAGGGAAGCATACGTAGCCACAGTTTGGAAGACTAAGCCAGAGTACGCTACGCAGTAAAATAAACTAATGCAGATATTTCTCATCAAAACATATTTTGACTTGACTGCAAGACTTGCGACTCGGCTGTTTACCAAGCGCAAACTGAATTGCAGATGTCAGAACTGGTCCACTTAAACCTGCAATTTGATTTACAAAGTATAAAAAAATTCAATATAAAAAGCCCTACTGAAACTGAAACATTCAGGGCTTCATCCCACTGGTGATTTTTCTAAGGGGAGAAGACAAAAAGCAAATATTAAATAATCCTTGAAAGCAAAGCCAACACCAAGCACACTGCAAAACCTCTGGTTTTCAGCACCCAGACCCATTGCAACAGAAGACCTGATCCCTTGTGACAGGACGCAAACTAACCTGATTGCCCAGCCTAAGCAAGCAGAGAGGGGGAAAACTGAATATGCTTCGTATCAGCCCCATTTACATTAGTAATAAAGGTTATGAATGCTGCAAGTGTAAGAATTGGAATTATGACAAAAGCTTCAAGCACTAGAAGGCGGTTGGACTAGATGATCGCTGTAGGTCCCTTCCAACTGGAATATTCTATTCCATTTAAACAGTCGCAGAAGGAGGAGGGAGGCGGCAAAAAAATCCCCAAGTTTAGACTACTTAAAAATTCAAGTGGATATACAGAACATACACAACATAAAGCATGGGTCAAATGTGCAGAAAAATGCTCATCCCTAAGAGACAGCGTCACCGTGGCAGCGTTCAGAACAAGGAAGGCTTAGACGGATGCCGCGCTGGCAAAGCGGGGCCACGTCTGCTTCTCTGCTTGCTGCCTCCTGCGGGCAGCTGGTGTTCGGCCCCACCAACCAGTTTCCTCGCACGCTGTGCAAACGCCGTCCTGGCTTCATCCCCACAGTTCCAAGTATGTGGCACTTGATTCTCCACCTTTACCTTAAAGTGCAAATAAACCACCATTTCTGATGCATGCAGGTCTCTAGAGCGACAGCTCCTCCCTGTAACTAACCGGTGACCTGGGTGGCCACAAAAACTTGGGTGTTGCAGTCTAGAAAGAAATGACCGAGCAGATCTGATCTTCCTTTGGGGCTGGGCGTCAGGACGGGACCATCCCTTACGATCCCCGTTCTATGAGTAACTGGGGAACACCACATATATTCTATTTCTGTGGCAGAAATATGCCGTGACCGGCTCTTTGACCAGCCTCGCCTTCTAACAGCAATTTTGGTTATTAGTATTGCACTGGGAACCATTTCTACTAATTGCAAAGAGGAAAGCTTCGTATTCACTTGCTTCGCCTCATGTGAAACATCAGCATTCATTAAGAAGAAAACATTAAGCATTCCAAAGCTAATATTTGCTTATTAGTTTTCTGGGGGTTGCATATTAAATTCTGAAATCTTTATTAACTTTATGCTACAACAGTGTTCATAAAAGTTAAAAGCAGGAACCGTTCCTATTCAAAGTCATTTTTGCGAACAAAGATCACTCAAACTAAATAACTCAAAATAAACCCTCTGATTTTAGGACAAATGTTAAAGGAGAATCCATTCAGAGTACTTCTTTCCTTTTGCATGACTGCAAATCCAAGACAAAGTTTGGCTGGAAGTAAGCAGACATCAGGACGTTTCCTTAACCTTGCAACACAATACGTTGCGTTCCTGGTTCACTTCATGTACAAGATTCAGATACACAGTGAAGTTCAGAGATGGATCATAGGAAGCAAAAGCAAACAGCAGGCTTGAAAGAGCAAGGTTTGGCTTTTAAAGTCTCTTAATTTCCAAACTAAGTTACACATTAAGCAATTGCTTAGACTCTCTAGCCATACAGAAGCGTAAAACTTTATTATTGCCAGGATTACACAAATGCAGCTATACACAAGTGTGATTCCAGTTAAGATGCTTTCCCCACACACACACACATCCAGTTCCAAGGTTTCATGGAGCTGCAGGACTTCCCATGGTAACTATTCCCCAGGGGCTGGCTGGGGCAGGGGTGGGATGGGGGAGCAAGGATCGGGGGCCTGTGGGGGGACCGTGGGTCCAGGAAGGACACCCTGCCCCCAGGCCACTCATCCACGCCTCGAGAAAAAGGTTTTTCTGTGCAGCCTTGACAAACATTTCATATGAGATGCAACACAACGCTAAGGCCACAAATGTGTCACAAACAGGAAATCCAGTGCTGCTGCAGCAGCAGCGCTGCAGACAGAAAATCGAATTCAGATTATAACAAATTCACAACACCTGAATAGTTACAGAAGAGTGAATTAATCTATCTTGTAAACAGGCTCTTTCCCCCCGTTCTTGTGTTACACAGAGGAGAAAAAGCAATTGCTGAAACAATCCGATTGCCATAGTCTAATCGGCAATTTGTTGCGCACCACAGCAGATTACATTGTGTGAGGGACCGAGCACAGGACACGCACGCGTACCACAGCTCAGACGCGCACGCGTACTGCAGCTCAGCTAGTGAGAAGATCCTGAACCAAATCCTGAAAATCTTGACAGCCTGCGACTAGTTGATGTAGTAGCATGAGGTGGGTGAAGGCGAGATGCCAGAGCCAGTGGTCTCCGCTGCTGCCCAGCGTCCCTCGCTCTCCAGCCCACCAGAGCTGTTCTGCTAACTCCTCCAGGCAGAGTTTTCAGACAGCCTGGCTGTTACCCCAGGCAGGTCAGAAAACCGCAGTGCTTCTCAGCTGGAATGCCGTATCCCTCCAAAGCCCCTTCCCTCAGCCACAGACAGGAAGGGAAATACGACTAAAAACTGAAAGTTTTTCTGACACCATGTTATACACCATACCTTTGTACTTTTTTGGGGGTACTACATCCTCTGCCATGCACAGACTTACAAATTAGGTTCTCAAGCAGCCAAAAACTCTTCTCATACAGAATGCTGCAACTCCGGAAGAAAGGCTTCTACCATCTCACCAAGAGAAAGCACAATCATTTATTTGCTATTCATTCACAACACAAGACAGGCAGAGAGATATTAAATGCCTGCAACACTTTCAGAGCCCCAAGGCACCTTTTTTCAAGCCGATCCTTATCCCGATTATAAAGTGTGTTGTGTTATGTCATTTATGTTATATACCACTTAATTCACAATATACTCTATGCTGACTATTATCATAAGACAAAGCAACTTTTAAACTGGAGTTAAGCACCGGCATCAGTGCTTAACAGCTCTGCGTCACGTCACCTGCTCCCAGCCTCACCAGCCCTCCCTGCCGTCCCCTCAGCGTATGCCAGCACAGCAGCTCTTCACCCAAACCCCTCCTAAAAACCAGTTCTGGCTCGCCGTAACTTCTAACTAGCTGACAGTAGATCAAGCTCTTCTATTTCCCACCTGTCCGAGAGCCGAACAGATGATTCACTTTCTGCTTCCAAAGCTTTTCTGTAACGAGGAGCTTGCGGTGGCCAGCTCTGCACCAGGTAAGGCAGCTGCACTGAAGCCAAACCCAGACAACTTCAGACATGGCAGCACGGCGCAAGTTGGCAGGGACCTCTGCACCTCAGGGTGCCCCGGGGCAGGTTGGTCAGGGCTGTGCCCAGTCAGATTTTGAGTACCTCCACCGATGGACACACCACAGCCTCTCTGCAACTGGTTCCAGTGTTTGACCACAGTAAAAGAGCAGATGCCGAGGTGTTCTCCAGAGGTTTGTCCCCCGGCACGTTGTATAAAGCCTCTACACAACGACTTGCACTGCCACTTCACGCATGCAGCAGCGTTCATTAAGCACACATCTGATCAGTCTCACTATGACACTTTTGGTAGTCCGCTATATGGTTCTACAAGCCTCACTAAGGTTCAAGAAATACAGCGCGAGGTCTCTACGCACAGACAGCAGCTTTCTCATCCCCACCTGTACCAGCACATGAGGTTTGCAACGCTCAGACACGGACCCAGAACAGCCTCTTACGTTTCCTTACCAAATGAGCATATGGCCAAGAGTCCAGTCTAAGCTAATATTAAACTGTGCCTCAAATGCAAGAAGAAAGAGGTGGCTATTCCGTAGTATTATGGATGTTGGAAAGGTCTTGGAAAACTTCCAACTTTCTTGGAAAACTCCTACTGTTGCTGTAGTTTGCTGGCTCTACTGCAAATTCTTAAAAGGAAAAAAAACCCACAAGACTGACCAGCAAAGGAAGAAATGTAGAATTTCTTCTTGCAGGAAAAATAAACTCAAACTAACAGATGCTGAATGTTACTACTTTTCCCAAGACAAAAGCTTTTATCTCACTTAACAATAGCTACATGTTCCAAATTCTTCACATTTCTGCCCGAAAGCATTTTACAGCCTTCACAGCCTCCCTTTACCACTGAAGTGCAGCAGCTCGGACAACGCGAGCCCACTGTAAGCTTAGAGGCAAAATTATCCGACGTATGAAAACTTTTCCCTTTAGAACAAAGAGTAACCTGTTTTATTAAAGTATATTCAACACCTCAATTTTCCATAAAACGTTCTTGAATCAGGCCTTAGCGTTAGGTAGTCATAAAAACATATTACTGAGCTAGTGAAGAGTGGGAAAGAAATATGTATTTTAAAAAAAAAAAATCACCGTTCTGTAGTCATTTTTCTTGCACTTCAGTACATAAAATAATTCGCTCCATCTTGTCGCCTATAGCAAAGTCCTATACCTAAACTTGCCACATGACTTTTAACCTAGCATTTCCCATTTAAAACACCAAGATTGGTAAAGTAGGAACAGATCCGACACCGTCCTTCTCTCCCTCCAGACCTCTACCACCAGCCACAGCATCCCCACGGGGACCTAACACTTCAAATGCATGCCCCGTCTCTCTGACATACCTGTTCTTTACGAGGGGAGCAGCACATCACATCAATGCAGCAGCCCCAGATCAGATGCAGAATTTCAGAAGCTTTCCTGCCAAGGCTGTGTATTTGGGGAAGGAAAGGGTAGGAACGAAGGGGAAAGAAGAAAGAGTTTATTAAAAATTAGGATTTATAAAGGTCACTCAGCTGCTCTGTGCTGTTGCCAACAGAGCAGATCAATTTGACTGCTGTTCTCTCAGCACCCGAGGGCAAGGCGGGCACACGGACCATTAGCAATAATTCACCCTCCCAATGCTGCTGCAGTCATTTGCCACATATCCATCAATCCAAGACAGGCTCCCCAGAGACAGCAGAATCAGCGGAGCAACCTTCTGCCTTCAAAGTTAGCACAAAACAAGTGGAGACAGCAGGACTGATGCTGCTAGAGAGACAATTAGCCAGACTACTTCAAAATCGTACTGTCAAATAAGAAAAATCGTGATTTGGGCTCCAGTTAAGATCTTGAGCCACAGAACAGAGGTTCCACGGGGGACAATGCCTCTTTCATATCCACGTGCCACCTCCTTCACATGGCAGCACTTCTACAGCTTACGGGGACATACTCAGACACGCGCATGGCTACAGGTATTTTACACGTTCCTGGGCTACGGAGCAAAAAGCAAGAGCGATCGCCAATCCTGAACCTGCTGTCTGATTTACAGTCTCCACTCGACCTGCAAACGTCTCTCTGACCTCTTTCCAGTCCTCACTACAGCTAGGATTTCATGACAATGCCAGAAACTCAGCACCACAAACACTCCCCACCACCCCCCAGAAAACAAGTGAAATCAAAGAGTTTCTCTGCAGATGCAGAAAACGGCCAGATGTTAAGATCATTCACACACCAGCAAAGAAAAAACTGAATTTTCTTGCCTTTTGTTGGACTGTAGAGGTGCTTCATATCCTTGAGATGCTAGAAGCTATCACCGCTGTGATCCCCTCAGTAAAATGACTGGTGTCAGCTGCTGCAGGAGCTCTCACATCCCAGCATGAGCAAAAGGGAGAAGGGGAAGGAAGAGAGGAACAGACCTCCGGAACCCAATTCTCCCACTCTTCAGCAAGCCTGGATTCTCCTCCAATGAGGGCCAGGGATGAAGCATTCTTCTGAAAACTTCAGAGGTGGGCAAACAAGAAATATGCTCAAGACGCTAACCTCCCTTCACAGAAATGCTACACAATCGGCTCTAACACCAAGTTCCTATTCTCCACTTGCATTCCCATGAGAAGAATAACAGGCTTTGTGCTGTGAAAGGACAGAGAGGTCACAGGCAACAGAATACTTCCTATGGGAAAATCACGACCAGTGCACTGACCTCCTGTAGGCTGCTGTCTGGAAGGGGTTAATCCTGACACCGCTCTTTCAGAAACAAGGCTCCAGAACAGCCTGTATATTCTCAGTTGAGTGTTCTTCATAGAAGGGTACTTTTCATATTCAAAAAGTATAAACTCTTCGATAAATTAAATTCCAGTCTGCACTCCCTCCATTGAGCTACATGGCCAAAACAGTATTTAAAGTCTGAATGGAGTTCTTGAACCAGATTTCAATACACAAAACATGCACCTAGCCCTGGATAACCAGGCACATGCATCCTCAGCCCAAGACTCACCTTCCTCTAGTCAGAATGTGGTCAGAAACAAGCTGACAGGAGCTGAACCTCCGAGTTCTCTACAGTACAATGTAACAGTACAATATTGCATTGCGAGGATCAAACACCACCTCCAATGTACCCTTCCCGTCTCATTTAACCTCCTCTGAAGACACCTCAAAGCTCTTCACACCAGTCTAACATTTGCACTGTGTGCTCTAAACTTGCTTGGCAACTCATTTCCCTCAGTCAACTGAAAAAAAAATAAACAAACCACCAAAACCAAATAAAAGCATGCTTGCCAGGAACTTGAGAGGTTTAAAGACCAAGGAGTTACACACATCTTGATACAAAATTCTACACAAGTTAACAGTAGCCACTCACTTCATTCTCACCTTTTCGCCCGTTTTCCTCCCCCTACAATATCCATTTCTGTTTTGAGAGCTTAAAAATCAAGACGTTATCTGAAATAGACCCCATGTCACAAACAGCATTTCACTCATTTTACAAGTTTTTAATCGTATCTTGAAATGCTTCAGTAGCAGCAACAACAGAGAAACACTGCCACAAAGATTCAAAAGAAAGCACCTAAATAATCTTAACATCCCAGATAATATGTTATCTGCTACCAAAGAAGGGACTGACATTCAAAATAAGTTTCCAAACCTATTTTCAGGACATCTTTTGGACTATCATGCCACAAGAGAAGAACCCCAGCCAAACTCCTGCTTAAGAATAGCAATTCATTGAATGTAGTTTCTATCAATATCCTTTCTTGCTTCCTAAAAATAATTCCAGCAGCATTAAGACAACAACTTACTGGTGTGGATGAAATGACAGAATGTTCCGTGTGAAGAACCATAAAACACAGAAGTTTGGGATACGGAACAAAAATAGAAAGTATCCAAATTTAGAAAAACCCCACGACTTCAAAGTTTACTCTTCTTTTTGCATCCAGCCAAAGGAAGCTTGCTCGCTTATGAAGTATATTGACAGCTTACCAAACACAAGAAAACATCTCCCATCTCTTCTTCCTGACCAGAGCTCTGGCCCAACCTAGTTCTTGTTAGCACTGATCTGTCTCCACTGTCAATTTACTACGCAGAAAGAAACACAATCATATGAGACAGCTTCTCCCTTAAAACATGGGTTTAGCAGCATTTATTACAATTTCAGAAATAGTATTACTATATACCTCTCGTAGGGCAAGTGATGGAGATACATGATAGAACACCTGCAAAATTAGTTAGGACAAGGGTTAAGCTGGAGAAGAAGAAAAAATGCAGGATATACACCAAAGAGAGAATCCCCAAATTCAACTTCCAATTTTAGCACTAAGCTACTGAGCAGATTTTGGACAAAAGGCTTGTCCTCTCTAGACTCATTTCTCCCTAGCCTGTAAAAGGAAAGTAAGTTATACTGATTCCATTAAAAAAATACTGTGAAATATAAAGCTAAGAATCACAATTCAAAAGCTGCTGCTGTAAATATCAGGAAAATACGCATCAAAATCTTACTTTCTTCACAGTGTCACCAGAAGGTGCTTTTCTAACGAGCATGCCAAGCAGCATGCCAATTCTCAGCCACATAAAGTCTGTAAGCCCTCCAGAAAGCAGCTGCTTTACCTGTCAGTGAACTATTCAGAGGATTTCTAGCTAAGGTGGATTTTTTTTCCACAATACCAATGTATCACCTGCAACTGAATTTTAGAACTGCAACCACAATGTTATATTTCTTCCAGGCCTTAGGCAACTGAGCACTAAACTCCTACTCTAATAGAAGGCAAAAGAGACAAATCGGATTGCAGTGTTTGGCTTTTAATTTAATTCTTGAGCTTTTTACTATAAAAAGTAGATATTTACTAAGACAAACAGAAGTCCAGAGTTATAACACTATAATTAAAAACTACCAGGAGTTTTGGAAAGGATGTAAACTCCCAAGTGCCATGCAATACACAAACATTTCAACAATGGTAGTTGGAATGTCTTGCGAAAGACTTTCAAATGCCTCGTAAACCTCCTCCACCATCTATTAGCAAAGACCTTACTGAACTGTAAAGCGGCAATTCCTTCATTTTATCAAGGAATTTATTGAGTTCAGAACTTGCCGCCCAATACGTTTCACTGAACTTCTCCACCAATAAGATCGACACCAATTCATTATTATTCAGTCCACTAAAGGTTCTTCCAACGTTATTTTTGCTGTTCGGCTAGTTCTGTAGCTAGTACCTTGTCAGCCAACCTCAGCTCAGGTGCTGTGGCTTCAGTACACTTCTCCCTGTTGATGTCATCATGGCAGGGCGTACAGAACCAGGCCGCAGTGCAATTGCTTAAAAGGTTCAACAGAAATAAAAAAGAACAAAGATTTGAGCTATCATCTGGTCAGACAGCATTAGGTCCGATTTTCTTCATGCGTGGCATCACCTCAACGGGTTCAGACCTAAGCTGTACTTGAATTAAATCTGTATTTAAAACTCCCAACAAGCAAAGCACAGAGAAGCAGGTTTGGACAGTGGCTCTGCTTTTACAAGAAAATCCCATTTGACAACTAAAGTTACATCTTTCCAGGAACAGGAGAGTCTCAAATAAAAACCCACTGCTTTGCATAACAGCAAAAGGAAAAAAAAAAAGGCGGGGGAGGCAGACTACTTAAAAAAAGAGTATGTTTAAAAAACTTAAAGGGGAATTAGAAGAGTAAAACATTTGGAGGTGACAGAGGCTATTACATGGGAAGCTCAGAAGAAGTGCCTATCACGTATCAAAAAATTCAGTGAAGAGTTGAAGATGTGTCTAACTGAGGAAAATAAGGAGAGCGGTTCTTGCACACTATGTACGAGAACATTATACAGCAGGTCAAAAAGCAGTCTGAGGAACTGCTGGGAAGAGGCATAAGAACTAATAATAAATGCTAATTCAGATACCATGAGCAGCAAGTCCTCCGGAGAGTCTGTAGGACCTGTGATCAGGAGAACACAGAGAGAACAAAAAACAAAAAACAAAACAAAACAAAAAAATCATAGAAGAGAAGCTAAATAAAATTTGAATTTATCTTCACGAAGAAGCTGGGGCGGGGGGGAAGCTTCCCTGCTGAAATCCTCTGAGGGACACCAGGCTCCATCACAGGTTGGTGTGTCAGCAAAGGGGTTACAAAACGAGACGTCGTACCCGCCAGGGTCCCGGACCAGAGGGCGTTATTGCAAGAGACCCAGAGGAAATGCAACACTGAACAGCTGAAGTAATATGTAACCTTTTGTCCCAATATGGTTGCTGAAAAGTGGGAAGTATTCTTCCGACTTTTACTCGGGAATATCTGGGAAACTACAGATCACTAAGGCAGATATTCTAAAGAGATCAGCAGCAAATAGCAAACAGAATTGTTTGATGGAAGGAAAGTTACCACACGTTGAGAAGAGTCAGCTTCACGAATCTGTTAGACTGACTTCTCCAGAGGAACGAACAAGCACATAGAGCAGAGATCCAATTCAGAAAGTCTACCCAGACTGCTAAAATGTGTTCAAGAAAACTCCTTACTGGGGACTTCTGAAAAACTGAGCTGTCACACAATAAAGGGGGACGGCCTTCATATGGCTAGAAGTTGATTATAAGAGAGGTTAAAAAAGGATCATAACAAATGTCCGATGCTTTTGATAGAGGGAGGTAACCAGACAGTCCCACAGGGAACTGTGCTGTTTGACATATTCACAGTTTCCCTGGAAAAAAGGTGCAATGTTGACATAAATAACTTTCAGTTGTCTGTTATTCATGGTGGCAAAGATCAGGCCAACTGAAGAGCTGGCAGAAATAACTCCACACCAAGTGACCGGGCAACAAAATGAGAGATTAAATTCAATGTCAACGAACAGTACGTGATGCATACGGGGAAAGTAATGTTACATACACAGGAATGCATTCTTGACTGGCTACCGCTGCTCACAAACAAGACCCTGGGGTCCTAATCATTAATGCTATGAAAATGTGAACTCGATGCAGTCAAGGAAAGCAAATTGTATACTGGGAATTGTTAAGAATGGAATGGAGAACAAATAGAAATCATTACATTAACATGTAAATCTGTGCTATGCACACGCTAAGTGCTATACACAGTTCTGGTCATTCTTCCTCTTCCTCCTCATCTCAAAAAGGACATGCAGGAGAACCAGAAAAGGTACACAGAAGTTCAACAAGGATGACCAAAGATACAGAGCAGCCTCCATAAAACAAAAAATTATGGGAAGACTTTTCAATCTGGAAAAGATTTTTATCAGCACATGGATACAGAAGTCAGAGATGATCGGAGGAGACTGAACAGGGGAGGGCTGCCTCTTTCAGTACAGGAATAATTCAGCATCAAATGAAACTACAATGTGGCAGCTCAAAATAAACACACAGTTAAGCTGTGGAAATCTTTACCCCAGGACATCGTCTACGTCACGTGGGTTAAAAAAGCAAGAGGACAAATCTTTGGAAGAGCGAGCCGTGAAGCATTATTCAGCGCAAAGCCAAGGCATTCCTCTGGCTCGAGAAGCCACAAGCCACTTCTCCCAAACACCACACTGGCTGCCAGCATCCAACATATTTGCCTTGTTCATACACTCTTGCCCTGAACTTAATACTGTCCCCACTCAGGAACCAGACACTAACCTAAACAGGCTGTCAGTCTGACCCAGCAGCTGTCCTTATGCGATGCATCTCACGTGATCGCTTTTGGAATAATCCGCTTCTTTTTGTTTATTGATGTAGCTGCTTTACGACAAATGGCTACGGAATCACTTTCTCCTAAAAATACCAAAAGACTGATGCAACACCCACACGCAGTTACGTATCAGAGCTTTACCGCTAAATCCAGCTGTAGCAAATCCACCTTTCACTTCAACGAGAGCGTGCTAGCCTGTTGCAGTATGCCCCAACTCAGAGGCCAGGCACAAACACTGCGGAATTTGATCAACTTTTCACTCCCTGGCTGCTCAGGAAGTTCCTGACTCCAGCTGTAAAGAAATTAACTCTAGGATACAAAGAGTAACCAACAAAGAGCATCTTTGATCTTTTTTAGGAAATATTTAGGAAACCTTGTCTATATGAATGCACCGATCAGGCATCTTAAACCTGTATTTTAAAATTTCTTAAGTATAGAGAAAATTCATTTCCATAAAAATAATACAGACTCCAAGTGTTAATTAGGTGTTATTTACCTTCTTGTAGGCCTTCATCAAGCTCCATCGCTGTAAAATAAAGGAGCTGTGCCTACATTGGTACTTCCTCCTGAACACGATGTCATCCGCTCGGCTCTTTCTGTAACAATCACTGCAGCCTGCGTACCACTGCAGGTCTTTAAGCAAGACTTCCGAGAGCAGTACACAAACAGCTCACCCAGCACGGACCTGCAATACACTTGTCTTCCTACTACAGCTACTGTTTCTACTCACGTCATTTTCCAAACCTCTCTGCAAGATCAGATTTCACATCTTAGCCCATGCCTCTTGTTTGTGATATGAAACACATAGAATACATTTGGACGTCATTCATGGAGTGGTAACTTTGTCAGATCCATCCTCAGTGTCATTTCTGAAAAGTTTCCAAGTACTGCATATATTACAGACTAGCGATAAAGAGTCAAAACCTCCCAAAAGCAGCCCTCATGCCCCACTAAAGCATGCAAATTGCAAAAAATCAAGATAAACACTTCAGCATAACCGTAACAGCTTTCTGTGAAACACACAAGGCCAGACACACACTTTTGCACTGAAGGACATCATCTTTTTCTTCCAGTTCACGTGCCTCGTTCTGCCTGAAGCAAAAGACACTAACCGCAAGGCAGGCTGCCCTTCGCCTGCCCCAGCACCCACCCAGTCACGGTCAGAGACCCGCAGCCCAGAACAAACCTCGTTAGTAATCACAGCTCACACGTGGGAGAAGCCAGGGCTAGAAGGGACTTTGAGGGCTCTAATTCATGCACCTCACTCGGAGCATTAGGAGTTATGCCCAGATGTTTATCCAACTTGCTCTTAAGCATTTAGTTGGAGACTCTACAGCCACCCCAAGCAACATATTCTAGTAGTAAGCTTTAAATAGTTTTTTTTAACATTTTACCTGTGTCCCTCCCCTCTATTTAAGCCCCTACTTCTGCGCTGTTCTCAATGGGCACGGAGCACAGGACAGCCTCAGCAGCAATAGCTGTCAAAGTAAACTCCTTCAGTCTCCCCTCAGTGTCCTCAGGGCACGCAGCTTTCCCTGATGATGCTTTCCAGAGCCAGACTGCTCTGCTTCATAGTCTCTCCGCTTGGTTCATGTCACTTTTCCAGTGTCATACCAAAACCAGGTCCCGGGATGTCCCAACAAAGCTTTACAGGCACTGGGTGGAACAGAAGGACTACGTCATGACCTGCAGTTTATTTTCCGGTTTATATACCCAAACAAAACTTTTGCCTCCCCTCCTCCTTTCCCCACAGGAGATCACTGGTCACCAGTGCCGGTGAAAAGGTTCCTTTCATTCTGGATTATACCTAATCAATTATTCCAGTACCTGCAGCTGATTATTTTTGCTGGAATACAAAACCTTACCACTGTCCTTATTGACTTGTAGCCTATTTTCCAGGCAACATTTAAGTCATCAAATCCGTTTCTCAATTTTCAATCCTGTCACAGAGCACATTTGCAGTCCTTCCCACCTTCATATCATTTACAACTTTAATACGCATAGTCCGCGCATACCACTCAAATCATGAATGAAAACCCATAGCCCCCACAGCAGCCCTCTCAATACAGCCTTCTGTTTTAGCGAGGCCTTTACTGGTACTCTCAGTATGTTTATTTAGCCAGGTTTGTATCTATCATATAGCAGCACCTTCTTAGGTTTTAGGGTTTTTTTTTTTTAAACCTTACCTACTTAAGAATCATATCAGGACAAAAATCAAAACCTTACCGAATGCAAGATACACGGAAGCTTTTGTTTCTGCAGCCAGAAACAGACCTGACTTCTTATCCTAGAAAGAAGTAAACTCGCTTTGGCAGGGAAATACCTGTGGCAAACCAGCGCTGGCTGTTACGTGCTCCTTGTAATCTTTCAGGTGTCTACAAATCATCTGACTACTTGCTGCGGGATTTTAAGATGACTACTACTCTCCATTCTCTTCTTCCCACTCCTTCACCTACACAAACTGCTCACTCTAATCTTTCAAAACATCACCTATTTTCCATACCTCAAGAGACGCCTACTAAAGCTTTTAAGTTTTTTTTTTCCCAAGTCTGTACTTTTAAGTACACAGACCAAAATATCTCGCTCAGATGACTGCTTACAAACCTGCTCTTTCTTTTTTCTAGTCTGTCACTAGCATTAGTTGCTCGCCAGCTGACTGCTCTTCAGTAAGATCAACTACAAAAGATATTGAACACTTCAGTTGCAGTGATGCTGGACAGTAAGTTTTCCTCTCTGTTCTCTCCTCCATCATCTTCCTACTATTAAGACATTCACAGAATAGTTTTTGTATCCCTTGATGGCCTCTGCTAGTCAGATCTGATTTCTACCTTAATTCTTCTTATGTGGTCTTGCTCAAATGAAAAACGGAAACACCTCTGGGTTTGAGTAACACACATGTTGCGGGAGCAACGAAAGCAATGTTTGCAATTGGTACCTTAAGTATGTGATTTCTACCCAGCATTGCTTTTTTAAGACAAAAGTTCCTGTTATTGAGAAGTACCTGCAGCGGTCATTTATTACCACAACACCCATTAGAGACTCACTCTTTTTTCTCAACAGTTCTCCAGCTGCAATTACTCATTTACCTCATCAAGTAACTACCTGAAACAAGCATGACTTCTTTCCCATTTCTTTATCTATAGCTGGCGCTCCTTTCCCTGCAAAGGATACATTTCCTCATTCAAAACTCTCCTTCAGGACAGAAATCAGAACTAATGGTTAATGACCTATATTAAAAAAAAAAAAAAAAAAAAAATTAATTGAGGCCCATAGGTTCTGACTCTATGGTTTTCGCTTCCATTTCTCAAACAGATGGTCTTGTCTGTATATCTGAATACCACCTTCGACTGCGATGTTTACCATGTGCCACGATAAACGCCTAACATCCATATTTTATTCAACAGTTTTACAGGGTAAGGAAAGTTAAATTGGACAATAACATTTTTAAAAAGTGCCCAGAAGAGGCAAATAAACTCCTCGGAAGGAAATGTATTTCATTTAGCAGCCCACTACACCATTGCTTATGTTTAGGTTGCTATGTCAGTCCTGGGTGCTACAGATACAGTGGGTTTCTGAAACCCTTCCAGGTAAACCACATCTACGTAAATACTTCTGGCAGACTTCTGCATTTTCCACGTACTGCTGCACTTCCCCATACAAATGTGCAGTCCCTCCACTACGCAGAAAATGGTTCTGGCTCTGACTTTAGCACAGGAAGGGCAGAAGGGCTTTTTTAGGTATCTTCCTGCTGCTGAAATTTGCACCGCCAGCATAGAGGTTTCAAGCACCTTTCGCATCACCACCGTTTGCACCGCTGCTCCCACAAACCTTTGAATTTAGTCCAGCAGCTAGCTTTGGTGATCTCTGTTGATGCAACAGGTAGTAGTATTTTTCCGGTTTACCAAGATCACAGCTTATATTGGGTCACTTGCTTCCTAGAAGAAAGTTCCCCCCAAAAAACCCTCAGAAATAGCTTTTGAGTAAGCCACTCCATCACATTAAAAACACACTCCTATAACAAAGGCCAGCTATCACTGGCAGAACTTTCCTGGCGAATTGTAATTAGAGTTGGATCAAATTAAGTTTATGCATTAAACACTATCGTTTTCCTGAAAAAGACGTTGTGGAAACATCCAAAACAGTAGTCTTCCCATTTCAGGAGGAGGACTTGGTTTCTGTAGTACCGGTCGGGTACCTTCTGACAGCTATCAAGAGAAGGGTTTCTAAAACTTCTGGGTTTGGGAGCAAAATAGAAGTCTACCTTTGGCTCTCTGGGGAAACACACTTCCTTTGCCACACAGACCCTCTCTATAACTCCCGAACATTAGAGCTTCAGCGGTATTTTCACTCTGCACTCTTGAATGCTGGAAGTTTTGGCTGTGTCCATCATCTAATTAACAGCTATCCTCTCACAGGCAGGATGCTAACACCGACAGAAATAGGGGAGACAACGAACACAGACCACGAACACAACTCTGACCACTTAGTCCATGACATAGAAAGCAAAAATTAAGAAGAAAACTTCAGCATGTATTTCCCTGCATCGTTCCCTCAAAAAAAAAAAAAAAAAAAAAAGAAAGAAAACACCCAACCTTTAATCAGAACAGTTTTCATTATAAAGAAGTAAGTCTGCACTTTAAGATCTTTCAGGCTCGAAAAGCACCCTGAGAAGGCACAAGGGAACACAAGCACCTGTAAGGTGACTCACTTGCATAGGATTGATTTTCAACAGGTTCCAGGTTACAGAAGTAACATTTGGCAAGCCTGAATAAGCCAACTACCAGGACTCGCAACATCCGATAAGGGAGCTTTTTGTAACCTCTAGCATCACACAGAACTAAATATTTTTCTTTCTAATAACCACCAATTAAAAACCCAGGATCGGCAAATCACTAAGCTCTTTCTTCCCAACAGCGAAACAATCCCAAAACCACTCTGTTAGACAACAAGTCTGAAAGTCTGACTCGGACATTGTCTTTTGAAAACAAACCAACTATTATTCCCATGGCATCTTTATCACAATGGTCCATACAAGATTAATTCCGTTTTTAACCAAAGAATTACAACCCTCCTCCCCACCTCATTCACCACCGCTCTGTTGCTGCAGCTGAAACTCACTCCTTTACTGGCAGGAGCCTTAGAATTTTATTTTCTTCCCAAGGGAACCCAGTTACACAGAACAGACACTGGCTGTTCTGAAACACCAGGACTGTGTCTTCACCTGAGGACCCAAATTAAAAGATTCACTTGAAGACAACCACCTTTAAGTCCCTGTTCCTGCACCTTCTTTTTGAGATTTTGGTTGCGAGAAGTAATAGCTTACAGACGTTGAAACAGAGGGCCACACGACCACACCGCTCACATTCCTTATGACCTTTCTTTCTCGCCCTTTAACACGCCGTATAAGTTTCCAAGGAACTATAACACAAGATATTACAGCTAAGGAACACTTGTAAAGCTCAGTCTACATCTACCTCCAGTCTCATTCTATGCTCGAGACCGAGTTCCTCGGGCCAAGCGCCATCTGTTCCTCCTTGCTCAATACGGCACCCGGCGCAGAGGAGGCATCAGCGGGGCTCTGCGCTGCCACAGCACGCTCTGAAAAGTCTGTGGTAAAATGGAAGAAAGCTGCCCGCAGCTCCCTGGAGAGACAGGGAGGTCTGGCAGTTCCACCAGCGCGGCGCAGAAAGTCAGCCGCAGCAAGAATAGAAAGAAGGATTCCCAGGTCACAAGATCTGCTGAAATTGCTGTACCGCTGCTACTCCCCTTCCACTCATTGCCTACTACGTTCTGCTATGGACAGGTAAAACTATTTTTGTTCGTCAAGCTGTACCTGTTCTATTTTTTTAAACTCTTTGCTCGGGGGCACGGGGGGGAAGATTTTTCTATGCATAATTGTACGAACTCTGACGACAGACAGGCCTGGCAACCCACTGAATAAAAGTAACATTGAATAACTCAACATCTGTCTTCAGGGAGAGCTTGACAAATTCATTCATCACTGAGATTTTGACACGTAAAAACCTATTTTAATGCTGCCGAGACAAAACCTGACTCTTTTTTGCTCTTTTGTGATGTTATATTTGAATCACATTTGGAAAAGTGAACAGCATTGTACCAAGTTAAGCTTTGTAACTGGAAGTACTGGGCAGAACTGTTTTGGTGGAAGGACTCAGGGGCTAACAGCACAGCTCTCTACGTGTCACACATTCGGTGAAAATCCCAGGGTGTTTTCCTTTCTTCTGAATTCAAGTCAGCTAATCTCCTTTCTGCGTTACACAACAGGTCGTATAATCCTAAATTTATCACACTAGTACGCTGTTGTAACAGTTAGAGGTTTCACAAAGAGTGAGATCATGCCTCATCTTTGCCCCACTCACGAAAGAAAACTTGATTCGTCTTTCAACAACCCCGAAAAATAAGCGGACATTTCATTCAGGAAATGTTGGCATTAAGGCAGCACTCCTTTCCTCGGGATTCTCCCAAATACAAAACCACAACTACACCGCTTTAGGATTCAAACAGTTCCATGCTCATTATATTAGAAAGTAATCTAAAAATGTTCATTTGGTCTCATATAAGGAAGCTGATTCCTAAATTTTAACCAAACTTCAAAGACTAGGGCGATTAGCCAGAGCGAAAGATACCTGCAGCACCGTGCTGCCATCACGGAGCGAAGTCCCCATAAAATCAAAGCAGGGGAACAGTTCTGGCTCTGAAGCAGTCGGCAGCTACCTGCCGATGCGCCGAGCAAACCTACCGAGCAGAGGAGCCTACTCCAGGTTTCAGTCATTGCCTTTACGTACGCATTCCTCCTTTTCTATAAAGCGTATTCTCCTGATTCTGCAGCAGAGACGACGAACTCTTTCCTCCACCTCACCCTCTTTAGTTTAGTCCCATCCCACCATCTTTGACCCACCAGCCCCACCAAAACTTTCTACATCCCCCTGGCAGACACGTTTCCTCATCCTTTCCCTCCCTTCCTCCAGCACAGCAACACCTCAGCCTGATGACTCCTGGTTTCCTAAGCAGTCAGCGCTCTCCGTTTTGCTCCCAATTCCTTCCGAATCCTCCCGCAAGGCAGAGCAGTCGCTACTCCAGGCCCTCAGATCCCCTCTACCCAATCCTCCCTCCCTTCCCACAACCACCACTCGCTTCTTCATCCTCGGGTGCCAAGCGGGGAAGGCAGCCCCTTCTTCTGCGTACCTCAGGGAAGCGCAGCGCCTCGCTCTTTGCAAACGAGAAGATTAATCATTGTTCTTTTCGCTAGCACCCACGCTCTCGCTCGTTATTAGAAAACGCATTCATAAAATAAAGTGCAACCCGCACGACCTCCCCCACAAGAAGATATTCGCCACCCTCCGCGGGCAAAGCCCCAAATCCAAGCTGAAGCGACACTGGTTGAGGCGGGGGGAAGGACCCAGCGGGTCTCTCCGCACCCACCAGCCTCCTTTGTGCACCCCAAATCCCCTTCCATGACACCCAGGAAGGGGCGGGGAGACCCCCTCACCATCATCATCATCATCACTACCCCGGTTGAGGGGCCTTCTTCCCTCAGGCTTTCCCGCCGGGGAGAGGCCTAAAGGCCGCGTTTCCCTCAGGAACGACCGTTAAACAGCCGTTAAAACAGGCGGGGGGCGGGGGGGAGACGACGACGGCGGCGGCGCGCGCCCTCCCCTCACGCACACGCACGCGCGCGGAGGCGCGCGTGCGTGTGCGTGAGGGGAAGGCGCGCGCCCAG
>VYZW01037156.1:6495-33023 GCA_013401315.1 Balaeniceps rex | reverse complement strand
TTACTTATTTTTTCCTCTGTGTGATTTTGACAGCATGTACTCATGTAAAAAACATACCACATGGGCACATGCTCTACTATATAAGCCTATGCAAACATGTACTCCTAATAATCAGAAACATGTATAAAACCTTACTTAGGCTTTTTGGCAAAGGTTTTTACAAGCATTGCGTGGAATCTAGAGTATGAAAAATGCATACTGTTCCGCCTTCACCCTCCCCTTTTCACTGGAGCTGATCCATTGAGCTCTCCTGGCTTTCTTTTGCCTCTTTCCCTCCTCCAAAACCCCACGTTATTTGGCATTTGTTATTTTTCAGACTGCAATTTCTCCTTCAACAGGCATCTTGGTGACTGTGGCTTTATTATATTTTATTCTATTTTTTTGTTACTAAAGCAAAAAAACCACACACAGTGTTATGATGTAGTATATATTCCAGTGAACCACTGTGAGTCTAACTATACCATACGGCATATCATTAAACATAGCAATATTTAACCCGTATGTATTATCGCCTCTGCACCCTCAGAGCATTCTTTGCAGATGCAGTTTTATCTCGCACTTTATGGAAGAAGGCCCTGTTTAAGAAGCTGCGCAATCTTAGAAGTTAAAATAGCTGAGAATATGGTTTGAGGGACCTCTTGCACTGGTGAGAGGTATGAGTGTCCCCACGGTGTCCCAGCAGTGACCTAGAAGGGGCACCCCATATAAAAACATTAGGCTCTATTCAGCGTTTCGTCCTCTCTGTTGAGACTCATTAATGATGCTGCTTGTGGTGGCAGTTGCTGTAACCTGGCACATGTCCACTGGGAAATGCATTGATGCCATCAAGTCACTTCACGAAGATAAATTTATTTGGTCACTACTGACCTTTGATGAATTTGGACTGGTGACACAGACTTTAAAGACTCTATTCTTTTGCTGCCTTCCTATCATCCAAACACCAGGGCAAACACTGTATTTGCAAGTTTTTTAGCCTGTCCTACATCTCCACCTCAGTTACGTTGGGTATATCATCCACCTTCATACAGGTTTAAAAAAGGTAAATGGAAGAGTCTACAATAGATTTTATAGAGAAGTTTGTGTGCAGTTCAGTAAGCCAGATGGAAGCAATTGTCTACCATGTACCTCAGCCTTGCTGTTCAGGTCTGTTCAGTATGGACATACATATTATGCAATCAACTGTAGATGATTTGTCACCCTTGCGTGCACCTGAGGCATGCCCCATGCTAACCCAGGATCTTTTGGGATTCAGCAGGACTCTTTGAAGGTGGATTGCTGAAGCTAGGAAGCTTACCTACGGAGTCTCTCAGGGGAACTAGGCAAAAAAAATACTATCTTTCTTTCTAGGTGTGAGGCATAATATGCTCAGCCATGTTCTGGAAAATTCTGTGTCCTGATATTTATTCTTAAAAGGAGGAAAAAGTGTCTTTAGAATTTAAGCAGTAAGTGATTGGCTTTTTTCAAGACTGCAACTCTGCACAGAGGCACCTAGTTGCTGCTTTCAGCATCTACATCCTTTACCAGTCTAAGCGCAAAATGAATTTTTATTTTTTTATTGAGTAAAAAATGTAAGTATAGCACAAACTCAGAGCTCAAATGCACCTTTTAGCATTGACAGAAGACTTAGCTTCACACTGTGCATTTCTTAAAATCAAACATGTTGATTGGAGATGACCGAGATGCAGATGTGTTAATATTTGTTAGTGTTCAATGACCATCAAAGCATCAAACATCCACCGTACTCTGAGGAGAAAACCAGCAGCTAAACATAAAACTTGCTTATTTCATAACCGTGATTTTTTCCTTTTTTTAAAAAATCAATGTATGCAACAGCATGGAAATTTTAGAAGATTCTCAAGACATAAAGAAACTAATACTACTGCCAAAATAGTATATATGGTTTGTTCTGAAAAACGTAAACATGTCACCTACTCTGAAAGGATGGAGGTTTGTAAAACACATCTTGTAGCTTTGGTGAGACTTGTCGATTTCAGAATTTTTCATGGTAGGTAGTATTGTATTTTGATGTCAGAAAATAATAGCACTTAGTAGGATAAAGATTTGGTAAGGACACTAAAAAGGTTTAATTTCTTATTGCCTTTTAAATGGTTTCCCTCATCCATGCTAATTGAAGGAAGTCAACTTAATGCAAAAGAATGGCCTAGATTTTAGTTATGAGCACACTTTCAATTGCAGATAGACAGCCTTTTCTTTTACCTGTATATAATGTAGTTCACTCCACAACTTGTTTGATAACTGTGATCATTGCTTGGGATCGCTGATTTAAAAAACCCTTTCTCTCTTCATCAGAGAAGATTCGGTCTATCAGGGCTGTGCTCTTTCATCTGTGTTTTGCTTTGTAAAATGAACTACACGGGCAGAATAGATGTTCGTATGATCTTTCTCAAGAGCAAATTAAATTACTATTGCATGGCTGCTCTGCCACAAAAGAGGGGAAGTTATTATTTGAGGCCTTCCTTCTCACATCCGAATATCATTTTGTAAGTCAATTGGTAAAGTACGCAGCATTATATGATACTCTAGCTTATCACAAGGAAAGGGTCACACAGATTTCCCTTTTATATTTTCTAAAAGCTACACATCTATGACTGAAAATAAACCCCTGAGGGTTATTTTATAGAAGTTATTTTATAGAAGAAAAAGAACCATATGATAAGTTATATGTGTGTCTCTCCTTTTTGCTGTTACTGTGGATGTGGTGAGATACCCTGCTTGCAGCTGCAAATACTGAATTACTTTAAGTTCTGGCAAGTGATTGCCTCTACGCCTTTCGCCAGACAAATAATCCCATCTCTTTTAGACCGCCAGCTTCATTCCTGAAGTGCTTTCCTCTCTCATTCTCATTCTCCTTGCAGCATGTGCTCCTCTGGGGAGAAGAACAGTGCCTGGCTGGGCACTGGCAAGGGCACAAGAGCTGAGGCTCATCCCCTTCAGAGAGTTTCTTGCGCTGCATTGGCCCAAAACCGCAGCAAGTGGTTTGGGGTGCAAAATCAAGGGGATTTGAACCTCTTCAGCTTTACAGCAGGTGCTGTCGTGATTGTTTTGGTCAGGATTAAGGGATGCACTCTTCTGACCCGCTGCTTGGCAGCCTGAACCTATGCACTGCAGTAAGGATGCCTGCATCAGTAACCAGTGCTCCTCGTTCGGTGTTGTGACTCTTCTTGGGAGTGAAAGATATTAATTACTTCAGCTTTTCTCAGCGTGTGCAGTGTCCACCTTGCCTCCAGTGCGAGGTGGTGCTGGGCTCTAATGATTCACCTCTTCCTCACAGAGAAGCTGAGGACACTGGAGGAATGAACACTGGCTCTTAGTGATGCTTTAGGATAGCACCAAAATGCTTTGACCATCTAGGGAGAATTACAGTGCCACTGTACCTAGATGACATGTTTGTGAGAGAAAACATTTCATTTACCACTACATCAATTCCTTCAGCTTTCACTAAGAATACACTTATTGCAACTAATTCTGGGATTATTTCAATTGTTTCACCTTAAAGTTTGTGTTTCTATTTGTGAGTACTAAAAGAGGTAACATTCATCCGAATTCTCTGTTTAGCTCCATTATTGCAACCATTTTCATAGTTTTCATTTTAGTGCCTACACTGGTAGATAAACACAGGTTAGCCCCCTTTCTCCCCCACATCGTGTCTCTTTTCGTTAAATTCTAACCACTTGCCCTTTCGCTATAAAATCTACCAGTCCTGATCAGGGCAATTCCTGCCTCTTCAGCATGACCCGTGAAACACAGCAAACTCTCTTTTTTTTAATACAGGGGAGAAAAAAAGGTGTGGGGGACTTATTTTCCTACACCTCCACTTCATCCTGATGAGATTTGTGCCAGATGTTACATTTCATAAAGTAAACACCCAGGCACATCTTCTAACTTCATAATTACGTGCATATATTCTCCACATAATAAAACTAGAATAAAATCACTCCTCAACCACAAGTAGTAAATCAAGCAAATGGTGAATTAAGTTTGTCTGATGAATGCAGCTCTTTATAAAATTAAGCTGTTTACAATGCGCGGTTCATCTTCTTTTACATGTTTAATGATTTTATTGCTTAGTATTTGTTCTATTATTCCATTATTGTTCTATTATTGTGCAAGGAAGAAAGAAGTTAGATTTCTGTGCTGTGATTGTTAAAATCATTCTTCTTTCCATTTCTTTGAAACATAGGGCATTTGCTGTTTTCCCCCAATTACAAGTACAGAATTCATGAAATGTCACTCTTACATGTCCATCATTTTTTTTTCCTCTAACACAGATGTAAATGGCCGAGTTCTGACGCACTGCTTTTTGATCTCCAAAGAAAACACTGTGTTATGGAAAATACAGTGTTTTGCACAAAACAGGAAGTTTTGCTTTGTTTTCAGTTTTAAACTTTTTTTCAATAGCATCAAAAGTATTTTCAGCTGAAGCATTTGCAGACAAGTACTTTGCTATTTTTCCGTTTCAAACTTTCCTCCTTTGCAACACCTGAATGACACCTTCAGCTTCCTGCTTGCCAAAGCAATTCAATCAGCTTCAGGAACACTTGCAAAATTATTTGCCTCAAAGTAAAAATAGATTTAGCCCCCAAAAGGCAATTTCAGTGGTACTTTTTCCACTTCTCCTTGGCCTGGAGCCATGCCCAGGTGGTGGCCTGTGCCTGTACAGGGGAGCATGCATGCAGCACCTTACAGTTACTAGGACTGTCTGGAACCAGCAGAATGAAAGGAGACATTTCCACCTCACAGGGTGAGCAAAATTTCAGGTGGAGGAGGAACCGGCACTGGAGTAAATCAGAGGAAACTAAAGCAATTGATGGAAGCCAACAAAAAATGTGGTGACTCCTGCTTGCGGAAGGAGGAGAGGAAACCTCTCCTGAGAGCTGAGATGAACACACTGGTGGCTCTGAGAACCCCAAGGGGAAAAGCGAAGACCCAGCTGAACACTGCATGGGCAGTGGGGTTGTCTGAGCTTGGGAGCAGACAGGATGGCAGCCCAGGCAAGACAGTAACCTCAGGGGTGCAGGGAGGTACCCCCACACCCCAAAAGGTGCTGCCACACGGGTGAACAAGAGGACCCATGGGATGAGAAGATGACAGAACAGCAGCTGACACAGGTGTCACACATACCTTTGGGATCTCCTCTTGGAGCTATATGGGCAGCCCCCTCCCTACCACTCTTCCTTTTGCCCTTGTCTCCTCTACCTGTGAAGTCTGGCTACAGTGGGTTGACAGTGGCTTTGGAAATATATGAAAGCAAGGTTGTGCCAGCTGGCAATTTTTTGCAGTTCAGTTTGCGGTCTCTGTGAATAGCTCATCCTTAGGCCTCTTTTTTCAGTGTAACCAGTGGAATTATACACACAGCATTAAATGCAGTCCTCTGCAAAGGATGGGGCAGCATGCAAGTTCCTAATCTTTTGAAGTTGCAGGTGGTACACTGCCATCCACATATTGTTGTATTTCACCCCGTCAGAAAGGAGAGGCATGAGAAGTTAAGGAGAATCAGAACTGAAATCTATTGCAGAAGTTCCCAAGTTTCTTCTGTGATCAAAACCTATTCTGCTTCCTACAAGAGCATAGCTTTTATATATTAGCAAGCAATTATGCTGCTTTTAAAAAAGCCTGGAAAGATTTTTAGAAAGAGAAAATATGCAAGTTATTGTAGCCTACGGCTGGCATTAACTTGCACAATGATAATTTATATTTTATGCGGGTTTTATTTTTATACACCTGCTTTTCTTTGCAATTCATAAAATATTGATATCAAAGGAACTGCTCTGTCACAGAATTTATAATCCTAACTGAGAGGTTCACATCAGTACCTTATAATCTTTTAATCTTTTCTGATATCAAAGGTAATTTTGGGAGGAGGGAAATATGTAAGTTGAAAAAAAAGTAGTCTTATTTGCTAATTATCATAAAGATATTACTTATTTCTTTCTTAACTGTTTTTCTGATCTGATCCATTAACTGTCAGTCATTTACACTGTGCCTTTGTTTTTGGTCCCATTTTTATTAAGGTTTGTAAAAAGAAAGTTTTAGGATGAGATAGCAGCAGGCCAGCAAACCTGCCACAGCGGAATGACAGCCAAGAGAAGGCAGTGTTTGGGGTTTTCCTTGCTTTGGTTCTTTGCTTGTGGTCTCTGAGGTTTTAAAAGCCCATAAGGAGCTCTCAGTCAGGTGAACCGCTGCTTCCCCCAGCATCCCTGACGGGGGCTGGTGCTCCCTCTGGGCTGGGAGGCATGTTTGATTTTTCCATAGTGTGATCCCACATTCAACGTGGAGCTCCCATTTCAGGGAAGCCAGGTACACCAGGTCCCTTTGCAGCTCTTCTCGCACCCCTGATGGCAGTCAGTGTTGTGTGCAAGGGGGGTGGAGGGAGACAGGGGTCTCTACAGCAAGCTGTGGGTCAAGAGTCAAGCATCTCGCATGCGAAAAAGCCCCAGGTGCAGTGGGGGTACCTCCAAATTACTTAATTTCAGTTAGGCAACAAAGTTTCTTGCCCGTTTGCACAGCTGGGTTTATGCAATGTCCAAGCTCCTGTTTTACGCACCCTTGGGGCAGCCAGCTCCCTAAGACCAGTGACTGGCCCCGGGGCCCCTGCTCCATTGGGGGCCACCAGAGAGCAGTGGGGTCTGTATGGTGGGGCAGTGTTGGGGGGACAAGTGTCTGCCAGCCACAGCTCCAGGGTTATCTCACAGGGCAGGTGATGGCAGATGTTAATTTTCAGACGACCTCCCATTGCTGTGTCGCCTCCGAGCCCCCGCTCCCCAAGCCAGCAGCACTATGCTTTCAATTCCCTCATGTGTGACCCAGCAGCCTGTATCATCTTACAGGGAGTGAATAGGAGAGTGAAGGGCAGGCTGTGTGGTCACTGTTTTCAATATCCCTCCCGCTAGCCATTACATCATCCAGCTACTCTCTAAGAGGATTTTCAGCAGGCTTGGCTTCGTTATTAAAATAGTAATTAATTTTTTCCTCTTCACAAAACCCGAGGACCTTCAAATGGAGGCCTCAGGAGCGAGGGCAGCTTCCTTTTGAAAGTGGCCTTTCTAGAAGCCATAATCGGCTCTCCAACTTTACAGTACACATGTTCCCCAGTAAATGTGATTAAAGAGCCACACAAAAAACCCCTTGCAGAAAATTAATTCAGTTTCCAGAATAAAAAGTTTGATAAAGTTGTGCAATGCTCCAATGACAACACATAATAGAAGTGCGGAGTTTTATCCTCTTGAAGGATAAATGAGCGGCCAGAAAGGTCTGGTAGTTCCCAGAGTAAAAACATCTGCTACAGCTAATTCACTTTAGCTTTTGATTGTAAAATTCATTAGCCATATCAGGCAGCTGTAGTTTCAAACATGTTGCTAGGAAGTACAGTTTTACAGGCTGGGATACCGTTTGTTCTCCCCAGCAGTGGCGAGGTAGCGTGAGTGCCCCATGAAACACAANGGGTGGGCAGGAAGCCTAGGGCTGAACGCAAAGAGGTGCCAAGCACCGTCAGGGTCACTGTGGCTGGTCCTCCCCGTTGCCAGATCAGCGCCAGCTGAAGGTTCCAGCCTTTCTGTAGGCTTGGGAAGGAACTGGCTTGTGGATTAGAAAGTAAACAACGTGCCCACGCATAGTATGGTACTGCATTTCACTGCTCTCTTCTACGGTACTTTTTTACAGATTGTATTAAGCATACAGTCTGAAGTACATTTTATGGAAAAGTGTTTCCATGTGTTGTTTAGATAAAGAGGTGAACCCCAAGTGGTTTTAAAAATACTCACAAACATATATATATGTATGTCTATATGTCTCTCTATATATGTCTATATATATGTCTATATATATATGTCTATATGTCTATATATATATGTCTATATATATATGTCTGTGTATTTTTGAATTTTAAAATACGTATTTATTCCTATTCTTATTCCTATTCATTTGTATTTTTTATACTTATATTATTTATATTTATCTAATGTAAGCAGGGAAAAAACAAGATAAAACTGCATTTCCTAGGTGTTTTACTCTTCCCAATTAATGCTGATAGAAGATTATTTTAATCTGATCTCTGATTCTGAAAATAAAATTCTGAAAATAGCAAGTACATCGCTCCAGGCTTCTGACCAGCATCCCGCCAGCCTTTTTGGTGCACACTGATCATAGTCCTCGTAACTCATACCCCCTGTTACTTGGGTTCAGTTTAAAAAAGCAGCTAATATGAAGTGGGAGTCAGGGACAGAGAAATTGTGCCTATATGTCAATCAGACAATGATTACTCTATACTGGATGAACTTTTCAATTCCTAGAGGGATGGAAAAAATGATTTTTTGAGATTAGTATGCCCCATAAGACTGGTGATGTCCAACAAGTGTTGATTTTTGCAGGCCCGAAAGATTGCCTAAACACCTGTCAAACCACCATGGAGGTTAGGTAGCACTGCAAAAATATTGTCCCTCAAGAAAGAGTGACAAACTGACACCTATGTACCCACTGCTCCCTTTTCATAGGTCACAATGAATTATGCAGGACTGGCACCTTAGAGACATGAGGGTGCAGCCACAGTCAGCTTGGTGAAGATAAACTCACTTTAATTAAAGCTGATTCCAGCACAACAATTTTTGTGTTGTTAACTGGGAAGGATAGAAGTTGATATTTTTCTCCATTGCAACATGAATATAGGGGGACTGTTCTAAATAATCTGATAAATTCACTCAGTTTTCCTTCTCACAGTCATGATATTTTCTCATTACTGGGAATGTTCAAAGCTTTGCTGATATCAGGAGTCCATCGAGGACCAATCTTCCCCATGGCAAGATGCTGGTACTGGTGTAAATACACCATCCTTTGGAATTTTTCTACCCATTTCAGCTTTCACCTGATTCATAACCAATGTGCATTGTGCCGACTGTTTACCATCTTTGCTCCTTCATTTAGAGGAAAACACCAGAAAGGTGCTTCACTCAACTTGTGTGCAGAGCGCATGCCTTTCTTGGAGAAGGGAGGATGATGGGACTAACACCAATGATTAGGGTCTTGATCAGCAGTCATACTGATCAGCCTTTCTGGCTGGATGCGAACCTCATTTTCTGGTACACTCTTACTTGAAAAATGATTCAGGGAAAAGCATGTGTTCTGACCTTTTTTTCCCTTTTATTTATTTATTTTTCAGCTCTGAAGACTTCCTCGAACTCTGATTAACTTCAGAGCCATACTCATAGCAAACACATACTATGGATGATCTCCGCTGGATAATCTATGTCTGGAATAAGTAAGGTAATTTTGACATCTAAGCAGAGATGTTCAGCTTCATACAGAATCTATGCATGTGTGTTGCTATTAAAAGCATTGAAACATTGGCAATTCTGCAAATTATCCACACCAATGAAGGATGTACTTTTATAGGCATCACCCCCATTTTTCAGGTAGATTCTGTTGCTGCACTTGTATTTTGTGGTGGTGTTTTCTTGACTGAGCATTGACTCATATTTGCTTCCATTTCTTCCCTTTCCTATCTAGGGTACTTACTGTGGGGACATTTGGTGTCCAGGTCCTCACTGCATTGCCCTCCGTTGTGATTTAACCCCAGGCGGCAACCAAGCACCACACAGCCGCTAGCTCACCCTCCCCTGTCCCTGGTGGAATGGGGGAGAGAATGAGAGATGAAGGGCAAAAGTGAGAAAACTCATGGGTTGAGATAAGAACAGTTTAATGATTGAAGTAAAATTTAAAAAAAAATCATAATCATCATCATAATAAATTGTAATGAAAAGGAAAACAGCAAAAAAAGAGAGAGAAACAAAACCCAGGAAAAACAAGTGATGTGACTCCTCACCATCTGCTGACCGATGCCCAGCCAGTCCCCGAGCAGCGATCGCTGCCCCCTGGCCAACTCCCCCCAGTTTATATACTCAGCATGATGTCATATGGTATGGAACATCTTTTTGGCCAGTTTGGGTCAGCTGATCTGCCTATGCTCCCTCCCAGCTTCTTGTGCACCTCCTTGCTGGCAGAGCATGGGAAGCTGAGAAGTCCTTGACTTAGTCTGAGCACTGCTTAGCAACAACTAAAACATCAGCGTGTTATCGCATTATTCTCATGCTAAATCCAGAGCACAGCACTATACCAGCTACTAAGAGGAAAATTAGCTCTATCCCAGCCAAAACCAAGACACCCGCCCTTATGTCCTTCTCAGAACTAAGCAGCTGGGTCACTCTGGGTACTCCTGATGCTGTCCCTAGCTATGGAGAGAGGGGCATTTGATGGAAGAGGTTGGTTTTCTCCTACAGGCCTCTCCTTTTGTTTTACATATGCTGTTCTAGGCACCATTCACAATCCATTCACTTACTCAAACCTTTATTTGAGCATCCCTCTAGGTCTGCACTCTATTCTGTGACTGAAGGTTTTATTCCGTTTTAATTACTGTTACAGGCTCAGGTGCCATTCAGGGGGTGCTGCATCAAAATAAATAAATAATTTATGAAATAAATAAGTAATAAACCAAAGATCTGGTCACACTTCCAAAAACACTGCCTTCTTACACGGACTATTATCAGATTTGCTGGCAGCCATTTCATTTTCCTTCTGACACTAAAAATGGTTACACAGTACCTGAGGTGTCAGGTGAAAATTAAATAAGACTCTTTTGTCTCACATGCATAGACTTCCGTGCCTCTCTCCTTCTTCTCCACAGGCCTGCTGGATACTGCATGTTTTGGAATAAAGAAATTTTTAGGATAAGGAGATAAAGAAAGAAATATATAAACCCCCCTGCTATTTTGAAGACTGAAGCTGGTTTTAATCCACAATTTTTCTGAGCTGAAAAAGCACTCAGCATCTACTGCAGAAGAGCAGAGGCTGCATTTTCCTGGGTGGTGGGACGCAACATGCTGTATTTATACCACGATGTCCTAGAGCTCATGGGCTGCAATGTTGTACAAACTCAACACCCCTCCTCAATGCAAAATAAAATGGAAAGAGGGTGGATTTGGACTGAGCAAGCTTCTAGAGAGTCTATACTTCTCTCCCATTTCACGCTAGTGCAAATCATCACTTTCTGCTCATGTTCTACATGGGCAGGATGGATATGCATTTTAATTTTTGAGCCATAAACAGTGCTAAAAATCAAGTTACATACCCATGCAGTCTATGCTGTGGAGCAAAGGCTCTGCCTGGTGACCCTGCTAACCTTCCTGCTGCATATGCTTGAGCTGCAGCCTAACTCCATGCTGGGAAGCAATGAAGCCATGTATCACCCCACATGAATCTTAGTTCCCTTGCAAAGGAAACCCAAAGACACAAGGGAAAGGGTTGAGTGCTTTGGTGCACTCCAACAAACTCGTGATGAGTACGGTCATGGGCCAGGACTACAGGAGTCCCCATAAAGCACACTTCCCTCACAGGGCAGTCTCAGAGTGGATTCCCACTGTGAAGTACCATCAGTCAGCACAGTTCCTCTAAAATAAAAATGGTTATACTAATAAAAAAAGGACGTTTTTTCCCCCCTATAAATATTCACCCCTCTCCATTTTTTCTGCTAGCTGTATTTGTTTCCAAATACAAAAGTGTTCTCTCTGTAGCACTGCTTTTCAATTGTTTTTAGAACAATTACAGGCTCTCAGCAATAAAAGGCAAAAAGGAATATTTAGTTGCTTTTGTGGTCATAGTGACACAAAAGGTCGGACATCCATTTCCTCTACTATTTTTACAATGGGGAGGACACGGCAAATGCTTGATGCCACAGATGCACCCTTGATGCCATATGCACCCCTTTAGACAAGTCGAAAACTGCCTAAATACTGCCTCTTTCTTCCTGTTATTTTGCACCTACCTTTGATTTCTGTAATATTGCAGAAAAACAGAAGATGTCTAGATGACAGATAACTGCTACCTCTAAATCTGTTTTATTCATATGATTGGTAATGTGTGTTCAAATGAACTGACAACTTCATCATCTCTCTCATAAACTACAGGATGAATTAAAACTGAGCCAGGGAAACACATTTATAGCTAATCTACATTGACATTGCTTCACTGCTATCAATGAAGCCATAGCAATTAATACCTACTGAGTATGTGCCCTAAGGTTTACAAAATGTCTTTTTTTTTTTGTTAGTTTTGAAGCAAGTAATTAAACATGCAGGATTATTTTACTTACGGTCTTCTACTAAAATATTAGCTCTAAACAAGGACATTGGTGGGTTTCACATAAATATAGGTTTCTCAAAATTTTCTTTCTCCACTCTTTCCATCCTCTGGAGGAACCTTCAACCACACCTAGTCCTCAAAGGCAAAGAAAGCAGAGCAATGCACGTATATAGATAGATCAGTGTGGCATACTGTTTTGTTATAGTCTGTGTTCTCAAATCTGTCCTGTGCACCGCCCAAGCCATGGTGACTCTTCACAATCAGGTGGCATGGGCAACCACAAAAGTTTCATAGTCGCATGGGAATCACAGCATGAAAATGAACAGATGTTGTGAGGCACTTCTTGGGACTTATTATTCATATTGCAGCAATTCCAAGAGACCATATTCCGACAGGACTGGATGTAGTACATCCAGTCACTAAATACTTCCCCAGAGTGCAACGGAAGAGTAGTAAGTGTCTATGTAAAATGAAGTCTGCTGTATTCAGCACACCTTGAGTGTGTTTATGTATTCTGGACCACATCTCTACCTTTGGAAGTCTCAGTAAGACAGACACTAACTCTAGTCCTATTTTCTGTGAATCGTTCTTTTAAAAAGTAACATCGGAAAGTGCTCTTGTGACCAGCCTACCAAAGCTGTTTTTTTCCCCAGGCAAGTGGCAGCCTCTTCCTGCATACTGCTGCAGCTTTGCTGGCCAGGGCAGAGGGCTGCACTTCACTTATTCCTACAGAATTATATCTGCTTTAAATCCTTATCCTATGTCTCTGGAAATCCACTGGACGCCCAAGTAAGAAGAGGTTCTTCTAGGAATGGCACCATAAGAAAAGCAATAAATGAGCCTGATCCTTTCGCAAGGTTGTGAATTTAAAAGACTGACAGAAACACTTTCTCTTAATTTGCCAACTGAGCAAGTTTGGAAAAGGTTCATTTCGGCACAAAGTTTATCCACTTTGCAGAAAAAAAAAAGCTTTAAATAAGCTTCAGGATGTTGACTGGAATTCATTTATTTTGCTCTGGTTTTCCCCTTTCTCTTTTACAGGAAGCAAATACTTCAAATGGGACCAGGTTGTGCTCTCAAAACTGAGGGTCAGCGTAGTAAAAGTGGAGCAGTGAGATTGTGTTCATGATAGAAAGTTTATTGCTGAATTTATTTAATCTGCTCCGTCCCCTAGAAGAATGCATATGCCTGCTCACTGCAATTAACTGCATGCTATTATTGAAGACGATTCTTTTTTTTCCCTTGATGATTTGAGAAAATATACACAATGATGAGTATGACAAAGATGTCAAGCAGAACAATAACCTGCACAGAGCAGAAACAGACTTGCAGTGCAAGAGGATTACAAAATGTATAACCTTTCTAATGCTTATATTTTTGTCTCACAATACTCAGGTGCTAGGAATGAAAAGCAAAATAAGATTGTGATATTTAAAACTGAAAAGCAGTGGAAACTATGACTTATAACAGGTATCTGCATTAA
Organism: Balaeniceps rex; assembly: GCA_013401315.1. NCBI lineage: Eukaryota > Metazoa > Chordata > Aves > Pelecaniformes > Balaenicipitidae > Balaeniceps > Balaeniceps rex. Next base: position 19,393 of record VYZW01037156.1, on the reverse strand, counting down.
TTTTGATTATTTATTTGAATGATTTATCAGGATACAAATAAAATTTTCAGTTTCAGATTTATATAGGTTTAACAGTAAGAAGATTGTAGCTGCAAAGATTTTACAAATAAATTGCAGAGAAACAAAAGAATTTAACAAGATTAAACAACAACTTTAATCAGAAATAACCCTTTTCAGGCTCTCAAGAGAGTTGAGGGGAGATATCATCAATGACATGTTACACAATACTCCGTAACGTAAATGCTTACAGGCTCTTGCTATTTCTTTGGAAAGCATATTGCATCACGCCTGCGACAAAAACTCTCTTACTAAGTAAAAACAACCCCAAGTCTGAAAATACATACTTTGTCATTTTATATATGTGTGAAAATAGCATTACACATGAGCATAATGGTTAAAAGAGTATCCCAAAATTTTTCCCTTCAGTATCTAACTGAAAACAGTAATTTAATTTTTTTTAACCTTTTTCCACAGGGTACCACAACATTATGGCCAAAACCCCATAGCTTAATTTTACTTGCTGAGAGCAAACAGAAAATCTTCCCAGCCTGACTGTTTTCTGTCCCTGGTGATTTTAAAGAGTGCACTTTTTCTTCTTAAATACGATATAAAGTCTGTATTATTTACTGTGGAAGTTTCCACTATTGAAATAATGATTGCTAATATAATTGAGTGAGAACATTCTGTTTCCTAGTAGACAGAGGTCCTGTGCAACCTTGCACATTTAAACAAAATGATTACCAGCAATCACCTACTTGAAATTCCTCCAAGGGTTTTTGTGTAGAGCATATGAATACATGGGAACAAAGACAAAATACACATTTTGTTCTATTTTAGTAGTTCTACTTAGATTTGAACTGGGAAGCTGCAGAACTGGGAACGATCATTTTGTTCCATTTTTCTGAGTTTGACTAAATAAGTTAATTGCCCTAAGATGGAGATCTTGGGATTTACTTGCATGAACTGTGGCAGCACAGTACGTGAGTTGCACACGGAAGTAACTACAGAATCTGTTGTGAGACACATGGACAAAATGAAAAAAACAGTTGGGAACAATTATGCAGGAATATCTAAGCATTTTAAAAGTCTCTTGTTATCTGGGAGACTAATACATGCCCAGGTGGCTAGAATGGACCCAATTCAAGTACTCCGGGGACTTCAAAAGTGATGCCTGGGTAGGAACTGCAGAACTTGCTCCCATGCATCTCGGTGATCAGAAATGAAATGAAGAATGATGGCACTGGCAGAGTATGCTGAAGACAGGGGTGCAATCCTTTGAGAAGATTCCTCTCTAGTGCTTAAATGGGAAGGGGAAGGACAGTTCAGAAAAGCTTTCAAAAGCACATGTGCCAGCTGGAAGTCAAACCTTGAGGAATAATAGTGCTCTGTCTTCAGTTAATATTATTGTATCATTCCTTTGCTTCCGCCACGTATTTCCATCAGCAATACATTCAAGCATAGATTTAGTTTTGATTAATGTTCCTGGGATCTGAGCATGTGCTTAAGCATTAAACACATATTAAATCAAGTTAAATTCTCCCTTAGCTACAGGGCCGCTGAATCCTGGCCTTTCTGCATAGCCTCTCCCAACAGCAGATAGTACCCCTGTTCCCTGCTACTTTAGCTTAATAGAGAAAATTATGGAGCTGAAAGTTTTACCGATGTTGAACATTTTGAAGCATGCTATTAGCATTTGCTTTTTGTTTGTCTTTTCTTTTTTTAATTTATTGGTTATACATTTTATTTTCCACGTCTGGGAAAAGAACCCCTAGTTGCATTATATTCTTTATCCCTGCATGTGCTTATCCCTTTGGTTCTTCCATAAGTTGCTAGCATTCAGCCTGTCACAGGTACATGAGGCTAATAGTTCAATCACTAGGGAGAAGGGGGGGAGGAAGATGAAAGGGCAGGAAATGGCTGTCATGGCCCCAAAGGAAATATTTGTAGGAAAAGGAGCACAACAGCAAATAAAGTGCTAATTAATGTCCAATTCCAGCACTGATATACGGACCACAGCAGTAGGCAAAACCCAGCCTTCTGTTCCACTGGCTGCTCAAGAGCTTTTGTGTTGTAGCTCTATCAAAGCATGCATCTGCAAGTTTTGAATTTGTAAAATTTTTCAATCCCCTCCTCAATATATGTTTTGTGTTTAACTTAGTTTTCCTTTTCAGTTTTTTTCTGGATTTTTTTTTTTAATTAATTTGACTGAGGCTAATTTGTTTGTGCTGATGTTGACTTGTTCAGTACATCCTGAATTTATAATAGCAAATACTCTAACCAGAAACATTCTGGGAGGTGCGGTTGCACAAGGGCATATCTGATAAACTGAATAAAAAAAAAAAAAAAAGAGAATGAGTTAGGAGATTAAATTCTCCCAGGCCTAACGGAGATTTCATGAGAAACGCTGGACCTCACCCTCAAATTTGGGGATCTGAAAAATACAGTGGCACTTGCAGTACTAATTTACTGGCTTTGTCCAGCAGAAGGTATTGAGAGTGAACCTTCTATTGGGGAACATAATAGCAAAAGCAGCACTGTTTTAATGAAACACAGCAATCAGTACGAGGAACTGACTAAATCTGTTGTTAAAAGAACAAAAATGAAAGTTGAAATTCACAAAGGAATGTCATGATGATCAATTATTTCTGGTGTTTAGTATCTGAGAATCACATCTTAAGGTAAAATGTTACTTGCAGATGACTGAATGCCAGAAATAATAATCTGACATTAAGCTTTTGTGAATCTGACCAAATGAAAGCCTAAAAAGGGAATTTATAGAGCAGAATGCATTTGTTTCAATAATGCACAGCTTTTAGAATATAAATGACTGAAATATTACTCATTACCCCATAATCATAAAGGGAACACAATAGTTATTAAATACAAAAAAAAAATCCCACATTGAAATATAGTTAAAGATATTGCATCAACTGAGAGAAGACAGGAAACTTCAGAGCCAGAGTGGAAAGACCATTTTTGCTTTACAACATTCCCCATGGCAGCTTTGTATGGACACAGAGTATGGCATTATTCACAGCACAGCACATATTGAAACTCTTACGTCCAAAGAGACTGGAATACCAGGTGATGCCATGGGCTCATGACAGGGGGACAAGGGAGAGGCTCTCCACGCGAGATGCTTTCTGTAGAGGAGACACGTTCACAGTTATAAATCATGGCAACAGTCAAGACACAGCTATGAAAATAATTTTCATTCCACAAGCCTTTTGGAGGCTCCCTGATCCACAGTGTCAGCACTGGTCTGAGATTAAATGGTCTGACGTTAGCCAAAAACTGTGCATTGTTCTGGCATGCCATGCCAGCATCCTACCAGCAGCAACCAGGTCTCTCCCTTCAATTGCTGGCCTTGCCAAGTGCAGTGTTGGCATGGCTGGAGGTCCCTGCTCTCACCGGGACAATGCCTCTGCTCCCAGCCCTGCACTCGTGGTCAGCCACGGTCCTGCTGGAAGATGCCTACCTGGGAGCTGACTATGAACCACGGCTCTTGCATGTGTTGTATTGACATAAAACAAAACAGCTGCAGGATGCAGCTGCTTGAGTCTTAATGGGGTCCAGAGATGAGGCTTTACCATGCTAAGTTTCCGTCTCAAGAAAGTGTCTAAAGGGGAATGGTAACAACAACCTTTCTCCAGTTTTTGCTGTGCATGATGAAGAGGGGAAGTTTTGAACATAGATCGCCTATAGTCACATACTTATACAGATATTATGTTCATGTAGCACTATATGTTTATAATCTTGCTCTCAGTCAATAGTTGAAAGTGGTCTTGTAGATCTGGCTTTTCATGGTCTTACATATTAAGTCATGATTTGTTCCTGTGTGTGTAGGTGTGTGTGAAGCAGTGTCCAAGCAAGAATTTTACCTGATATTTTTAACCCTTTCTTGTTCAGATATGAAGGACTGCACAACTTCAGATTCCCTCGGGACCACTTGTGTTACATGCTGTAAAGCATTACCTATCCAAAAATGGTGTTATCAGATTCTGGCGTTTGACTAATGTTTATCAGGTTGCTTTCTGTAAACACCTTCCAAGTTCCCACAGCTTTGGAAAAATAAAATCTTTCTTTATTCTCTTACTACTTCACTAAGTCAATATTCACTTCCTTCAAGTAAGTGAGGTTTACGTGGATGTCACTGGTGGGAGAAATTGGACCTTTGTCTTTGTAGCAACATAAAAAAATGTAAACTTGAGTTGCCTAGCCTTCTCCACTCCCCCCTCCACAGAAAAAGGGTACTATCTGTAAGGTCAGAAGTATAATCAAGAACATTTGATCCTTTCCCTTCTCTGAAAAGACTAGTTACCTTCTTTTCTTTTTGTTATTTTAATCTTGCAGATTAAAAAAGAGAAGATAAAAAGGATCTGCTGAGCACTGCAGTAAAGTAGATTAGGATTTTTCACCTTTCAAGAACAATTGCAATTCTGGTGAGGGACCTTTTAAAATTGTCTCCATTTGAGTTATTGCTTTGACACTGGGAGGGGCTTTTCAAAGGACGAATACAGAGGTTCAATAAACTTCATTTCCCAATGTCAAATGTATTCATGAAATCGAAGTGAAAAGCATGCGAGAGATGAAATTTGTTTCCCAGGCTATGGATGTGCCTCTGACTGTTATGATGGTTCCTCCTCGGGCAGGAATTCCCACAAGCTGGATAAACACACGCACGTTCAGCTTAGCCAGGCTGATAAATACACTGCTCATGTGTACACTCCCGTATCACATAAGGCATTGGCAAAGTATTTGGACAAAGACATCACTAGACAAGATAGCTGTGATGAAGAGTGCGTTTTCTTTTAGAACAGCAAGCAAAGTTTACAGGCTTCAAAGGATTTAGACCAATTATGAAACAAAGATCATTTGTTTCCACAAGTGGAATATGCTCAATTGTAATGAAGTGTTTGTTTCTTAAACAGACTCAGAAGGAGTAGGACGATACATGTGTATTCGATGCAACGTATCACTGAAACTGGTCTTTTTCCAGAGACTGACTGGACTTTGGCAATTCACATTTCTTCAGTGACTTACAGGCCAAACGGCGTTCAGGACAGGCGTAGGAAACAAGAGACTTCCTGTTTTCCCAGTGAGCTTTAAATCGTTTCTTTGCTTGTGCTGAATTTACTTTTACTTTGGAAATTTTTACACAGGAACTGAGATCTGTCTATTTTCACAAGGATTTTGACAAGGTAGAACTTCATTAGTCCCCGTTGTAAACACACTGTATTTGGCAGAGAAAGATGGCAATGTGATAGTTTAGAATAATTCAGCCAAATAAAATTTTTCACACAGAAACGGTTTTTCTGCCTTTAAAAATTTAAAATCAAAATGCAAAATGTCTTCCTATTTAAGAAACTATAATTTTTTTTTTCCTCATAGGTATGATTGATTTTTTGCATCAGCTGCCCTATTATTAAATTATTTCTACTTACTGAATTATTATAATGTTTAATCTTCACATTATTATTCATTATAGCACTCAGAGGCTTCAATTAAGTTCAGGGTACCATGTGGCTTAATGGCTCAGCACGCTCTTAGGCTCCCAGTATCGGACCTTTTTATAACACTGACAATAAAAGGTAATTTGAAGAACAGGGGCTGCAAAAGCCTTTTCAAGTACAGAGAGAAAGCAAGAGATACTGCATCTGAAGATTTAGTCCAGGGTTGCTTTATATTTATTTTTAAATGACGTCTGATTCAGCTCTCTCGTAACACCACCAAAAATTATATTATTGTAAGGGATAGATACCTGCCCTAAGACTGGAATAGCATTGCTCTAGCATTTGAAAACACCAAAAAACCCAGAAAGAGACAATATCTCCTCCCCAAAGAGTTTACAGATGGTTGTGGAAACAGAGACACAGAGAGAGAGAGAGAAGACTGAATGGCCGGGGCTGAATCCAAGTCCTTTAGTCCCAGGCCCTACCCATTTTGCTTCTGCTATCTCTCCTCGCTGCACGACAAGAGCAGTCGTTAGTGTGAGATGTAATCAAACAGGTCATTGTGGCAGGGTGAGATTATGCTGCTTCTTTTAGTATGGAAGCACCATGTAAATGATTGCATCTTACGTGGCAAAAAGACGAGAGGTAGTGTCGTACAATAGAATATTTCTGATGCTTTAAACAAACAAAACCTTTTGCATCTACATTTTTCTCCTTTATCACCCTTATAAAGGTGTAAATTACCCGTTGATATTCATGCTATTGTCAGAATATAAATTCACCACAGAAAGGGATGTTTTTATACAGCTACACTTCTTTGAGATGTGGCTTCATCAGCATAATTGGATGGCATTTTTATGTGTTGTATCTGAACTGTACCATGTCATGTAGTCTTTTGAAGGAACACAGACTCATTTACTCGGTTTTATTTCCTGGGGGTAATGTTTCTGAAAATATATGTGAATCTCAACACATGCATCCTCACTGGAGGTGAAGCTATTTATCTGGGATCTAAACCGATATGGACTTTCGGTGTGATCGTGCTCCGTCGCCTACGTACAACCTGCTCCAGCAGATTGCCTAAGCCAGGGTTTAATTGCAGCAGAGCAGGCTGTCCCCTTGGACCAACGCTTAGCTGCAGGCTCTCTGTGTGAGTAGTGGTGTGGCTTCTGTTGCCTCAGGAGAAACTCATGCACTTGTCCTCTTAATACCTCTCTTAGATGAGGAAGTATGCACAGGATACGCAGTCTTAATTCTATGACAATTTAAACATTTGTAATTCTCTTAAATAATGTCAATATTGACTAAATAACTCAGTTTGTGGTTGGGACCCCACGGTATCAGGAGATGTATATGAACAGACTTATGTGGATCTGTACTGTTTAATAGTTCCCGGGCCAGCATTTCTCAAGGTACTGCCTAATCCTTCACATGCCTTTGTACACCTGTGAATAGTAGTAAAGTTCTCTTCTTCCCCAACAGATGTACATCTTCCATAAGACATCAAAAATTTTTTTAGATACTATTAAAATTATTGGACAGGCTTTTTAAATGTTTGAGAGTAGCTCAGATATCATAGCTGGTATAAATAGATGAAGCCTCACTGACTTTATACCTCCTAGAAAGCAGGTCCAATGCTTAAGTCCATTTTTCCACTAATTTCAACCACAAACACCTGTTTCCTCTTCCATTGAATGCTCTATCTCAATAATTGTTCATGATGGCAACAGTGTGGTGCAGGGTAAATAATTTAAATAGCCAATATGAAATGTATGTTCAGTTACTTGATTCTCTGAACATGGGAGAAAACTGGAGTTTGTTCCTTTACAAATTAAAATGGAGTATACCATGAGTTATCTACTTTTTAAATTTTGTTTATTGTGGTAGTAAACTAATAAATTAGGAAATACTCAAATAAGATGTTTTTCACATTGCACAAAACTTTAGAATATTGTGGCATTTATTGCACTTTTTAATTCTGCAGAAAAAGTGACATTATAAAGGAGTATTATTATGTCTGTAAAGTTGAGCATTGCAAAGATAAAAGTGCTAAAAAAATTTAGCCCCCTTACATGAAGTAGTCCTTAATTACCCAAATGAGTGTCACATGGCCATAGGTTCCTCACCTCACTCAGAGCAGTGAACAGTCCTGAATGAGTGACGCTGGGTGGCAAGGGGGCACTAACAGCTAGATCCCTGCACCACTTATTGTAGAAGTTGGAAGGTTTGCATGCGTTAGATGGTTTTCAGATGTGACTGTCTTCAGGTGCACCTAAGGTTAGAAATTCAGTCTTTTATTTATGGTGGTGAGGAAGGGAACTGAGAGGAGGAGGTATCTGAGTGCTGTTTGGAGATTTAGACTTCTTCCTGCCTCTGTTGCAGAGTTTCTAAGGACTCAAGCCACTTCCATGGTCACTAAGAAAACGTTTTTCATGTATGACTTGTGAGGTTTGGGATCCTAGGGGAATCATACCATACCATACATAGAAATGCCGAGTTGCACACCCACAGCTGAAATCAGTGGGACTGCTAGCCCATGAAGGGCTAAATATATGTTTTAAAATGAAGCATCACATAAAGCTAAGTCTTATCTTGTTTGAACTAAGCACTGAAAATTAGTGCCTATTTTTTTATCTCTGTTCTGTTAACACTTTTCCCATACATTATCCTGGTAATACCCTCGGAGCCAGCTCACTCAATTGCCTATGCTGTTTTTAGCTTTGAGTGCAGGCAGGTGGGTTGTGCGAGGAGCTCTGCTGGAAGGGCTGGGGCACCCCAGGGCCCTGCAGTGCTCCCTGGTGTGCCCTCCAAAGTGCCATACTGCCGGCAACGGCCTTGTAAGGAAGCTGGCGAACAACTTGCCAAAGGGAGACACACGGATCCTTCACCAGAACTCTCTTGCAATGCTTGCTAATCCATGTTTTGTTACATGAAAGACCCACCACAAGTTATAACTACTACAGTTTATAGTACATCTTAATCACTGTCTAATGAAACTGTATGGCATTCCAGAAGAAAATAAGTATTACACAACAAACAGATTTGTAGATGAAGACGTGGGGACCTAAGAAAATAGCTCATCCAAGCCAGGAAACCCTCCTGAATAGCAACTAGGACCTGGAAAAGGTTCAGGAAAGAACTACCTCTTCATGAGAGAAAGTAAAGCTACTAAATGGAAGTAAAATGAGCAGAAAATGGCTTTTTAGTAAGGCAAAGCCACAGACTGGTTTAACAGAAAAAATTGTGTGGGAAAAGCAAACAAGTCATCTAACAAAGCCAATAAATGTTTACTTTTTGCACACTTATTGCATTATTGTGTGTTTAGGTAAATGAAACATTTGAACAATATCAATCTCATTGGGGAAATTCCTAAATTACTTATTAAATATTTTAGACTGGTCAGTCAGATGCACAGTTTTCGGAGATCAAGGACTCAGAATTGAGAAGACAGCCAGAAGATCCTGACTTGAACATCAGTAAATACACTAGAATTTGCAAAGATGAAGAGCATAACCTAGAGGAGGTTTGAAGTTTTGGATAGGAAACAAGACAGGCAGACTGCGGTCAGCAAACCATAGGAGCAAACACAAAGAAACTTGCAGAAAGTTTCTAACAAAAGAACTACAAATGTAGTGTAGATGCTAGCCAGGGCCTCAGGAGTGCCTTACGTTTGGATACATCGTTCGTTATATGTTCTGCAAATATTTTTAGAAGAAAAAACATTGCTAAAAAGAAACAAGACATATATACCTGCATGATGAAGAAGAAAAGTCACAGAAACCCTTAAAGGACAGGATGCAATGACTGAAATATTAGCTTGAACAAAAAAGAGAATATAACTTTTGGGGTGCTAGTGGCAGCTGAAGTTGAAGCAAAGGGTTTGAAAAGAAACCCTAGCCATGGTTAATACCAACAAGTAAAACTCAAAACACACTGAGGAAATCTTTTCCACTGTGGATAAATGCTAATATATATATATTTAATATAAAACTTGTAATTTCAGGGCTAGTTTATGGATTAAAGCATGTCAGAGAATGTCTCAATGAGAGAGTTTATACTGCAGGAGAGCAGAATAGTCCATAAAGATATGAAGTAAAATGCAGATAAAGAAAAAAGAAAAAAAAAAGGAAATGTATAAGGAGGAAAGATAAAGGTTGTATTTTCAACCAGAAGATACATGCCATGAATAAAATGCTATTAATGAGGAAACAGTACAAAAACAAGTGAGAACAAAGGCTGGGGTGAGATTTTGTTCCTGTAAATATGTTCAAAAAATACTTCAGAGCTATGTTCATGTGGAAAACAGTCAAGTAAAGATTCCCATTGACATGACTGAATTACAACATCACTGAAACATTTCACCTGCTCAAGTGTTAATAAATAGTCAGAACTAGATAAAACAAGAGGCACTGTAAGTTGTTATTCATATTATCAAAAATAAAAGCAGAAAACCTGTGATAGAGGATCCTACAGCTTAAAGCCTTTATGCCAAAAGTCAGTAGATAATGGCAAAACAGGGACAGCTCATGAAGTTGTTCCTCACGCCTAGAAAATGGGCTTTCAGCAAAGGCAGACCTATAGGAGAAATAAGATATAATTGCAGTCTTCCTAAATATGGGAGAAAGACAGATGAGTGTTGCTCTCCCCTGTCCAAAACAACCACTGATGCAGAAGCCAATGTTTCAGGCAGTGCTGTTTGCAAAGACTGAGAAGAGCAACACAAGACTAAACCCCATGAGGCTCTTTGGAGACTTACAAGACCGTACACATGATTTCAGGAGTTGCTGTTTTCCTTTCCTTTATAAACTGTTTCTTCTTATTTTAGGTAATGTACCTGTTGTTACCCTTAAGCCAGAGCTTTCCTTAATCACCACCCAAGACAGTGATAAGATGTTAATATTTACCCTCTTTCGTTGGGTTAACTATTGCACATACATCTTCAGACCTATAATCAGTAGGATTATTTGTCTCCCCTGTTCTACAAGAAAGCCACTGTAGATTCTCACTCATCTGCTTAGAAACTTCCTTTTAATTTCCTGCTAATCCTTTTTCCCACAGTCACTTTAGTCTGTATGTTTTTATGCCAACAATGTCTTTTTGTGTACATTGCTCTTTTCCCTACTTCCAATCTTTCCCTTTGTGTGGTTTATAAATATATTTTTATTTATTAATTTATGTTTAATATTGTAACCACAATAAATTATAAAATAAATAATCTAGCATCTGAACATCTGTTCCCAGCACAAAGGTCTTTCCGATATCCAGGACATGAAAATCCATCTTCAGCACTGGAGTTGTGACAGGAACAATCCAATTATAGTGAGATTTTTATGTAACTGTTATTTTTTCTCCTGTTTGCTGTAACTGAAACAATTAACCTTTTTCATAAGTAGCCTGTATAGGAATGAAAGGGAATTACCCTTATACCAGCTAAAAGATAATACCAATGTCAACTCACCCATCTAGAATACGATACCCGTTGTAGAGCATTTCCTTCGTGGGAGTCCCACAATAAAAATCAAGCACATTGTGTGTCAGTAGGTAGATCTCTGTCATAGATCCTCTGCTCCAATATAATGAAAATAATCCTAAACTGTAATTGCAACAGACAAACGTCTGCTGTGCTGGATGCATAACTTTTTATTCTCTTTTATGCTTAGGCATGCTAACATTATGCTGATAATGTATGAGAGACATAAGAAAAATGAATATGTATTTCCATTCACTTTAGGATGTAAAGTGCCTTTTCTTCTATGGCATTAGAGGCACAGTGGTACCATGTGCTGGAAAAGTGGCCTAAGTGTAAAGGAGAATTCATCTTCCTCAATGTTGCAACATATTGTACAAAGAAAACCCAAGGTGTATCATACTGTATCACTGACATGGTCATGAGATTTGAGCGTATCAGTAGATAAACTACAACTCCAAAATCATAGCAGACAAACAGCTTAGAAGTGAACTTTCTGGCAGTAGCTGTCTGTGGGTAAGTGAATTACAAAATGCAGAAGAAAAGGAATGGCACTGGGACAGCCGTTTTCATTTCTGACCCCAAAATGCCAGTGCCTGCTTATTAAAATGAGATCTCCAAGCAGACCTCTCTTCCTTGGTCACACTATTGTCTGGTATGATGATTTTTTCCAAAAAACAATTCTCAGTAAGTTTTGTTTACTTCCATAAAGCTCTGTGCATTGATGGATGGTCTAGAATGGTGAATAAGAGGTGCCAGTCACATAAAACGTTTTCTTAGCAGGGTTTGCAGGACAGGTTTTTTTCTCATCATGTGGCTATAAATGCCAGTTAGACTTTGACAATTCAGAATCTTCATTGTGGCTTTTCCTAATCTGCATGCAAATGAACTTCTTAAATATAATGTTCCTCCAATCCCCTCTCTAGCCCTCTTTTCTTCAGGGCAGCTTGTTATGATGTTTTTAATGCAAGTGTTATCATGAGCGGGTTTCTTCTAAAATCCATCCTCTATTCTCATCCTCCTCTTTCTGCCACTCCCCAAGATGAGCTCATCTACAAAAGTGTAGATTGCATTTTAAAAGATAAATGGGAAGCTGTGGGTGTCCAGGGTAGCCAGCTTCATCTATAGGAATGTGATTAGACTCAGCCAGTGGAAAGTGCAACTGCTTAATGCTTCCTAACCTATGAAAGGATAGGGAGCTCCTAGGAGACGTCAATCATGTTTAGAGGAGGTAAAAAAAAAAAAAAAAGATTACAATTCAAAGGGTTAAACCAAAGTTGACTTCTGAATCCTTCTTTCTTCCTTTACCCCGGGTTAATGACAAGGGGGACTGTATATGTTATGACTTATGGCATCACTTCAGCTTGTTTTCACAGTCTGCCAGTGGCCAGGAAAGTGTGGAGCAATAATATTGCAGTATTTATTCGAAGACAATAAGCAGTCATTGCTGAGCTAGGGAAGCCAGGCCATGTTTATCTTCATGGATTTAGTCAGCTGGGAGATGAATAAGAGCCAAACTTGAACAAGCAAACATTTGCCTTCTTCTCCACAATGCAGCTATTTCACTTTGCATGGCTGAAGACATAAATCTTTCTTCAGTGGCAAGCAAACAGCTTCAGATACATGGCACTAGCTAGGCATCACAGGACATCAGCTGAATACTTGTGACCCTGAGTGTTCACGAAAACAACCACAATCCATCTTAAAACAAAAAATGGCAACAATCTTACAACGCTTCAGCAGAAAACAATAAAAAGCTGTAATTCCTTCTGTGAACTGGTCTCTGACTAAATATCAGCTGTAAAAATGACTTCCTATCTATTGTTCTGCTCACAAAAGGAATTATAGGAAATTATTGATTGTAGCAACCAATTGTTGCAGTGCAAATACAGGAATAAGGGTTCCAAGCAGGTATAAAGCAATTTAACTTCTATTGATGACTTCATGGGGTGACAGGGAATGTTTCAAAAAAACCTCC
>VYZW01037154.1:11954-28431 GCA_013401315.1 Balaeniceps rex | reverse complement strand
CCTCTCTGTTTTCAAGAAACAGATGAAAAAGAGTCATAAAAGAAGGCTGACTTAATGTGATATCCAAAAAAGTAGTGCCAGCTCATGGTGATCCTGGCTGAAACACATTAGACAGCTAAACTCTTCACCCATACTAAGTAATTCTTCCTGACTCAAAAGAAAGGAACTTCTAATACTAGAAAAACATCTGCCTTTCTCACTCTAGCAAAACATGCTTTGGCAACATGAATGGGCCCAGAACATACAGAACAATACTGTGCAAACATCTTTTGCAAGCATCTTTTCCTCAGAGTCCTATCTGGTATGAATAGCAGGAGGCAGTGGAGCTACATTATCAAGCAAGTCTGAGTAACCTAAACTAAGCATCTTCTAACAGATTTACTAACTTGGTTAGGTTTTTTGTTTGGTTGTTTTTTTACACAATGGGTCATAAAAAAGCACCTAAATTCCATCTAGAGAATGTTTTTCACTGTAACCTCAATAAGTGTATGAACTTCCCAATTGTATCCACTGAGACTTGTACTTAAGTTCCTCTTAAAGACTCACTTCTGTCTATGCTTCTCACATTTCATCATTTCACATTTCTGCATATTGTTTTTAATTTACCTGCTGTTGGCCTCAGTCTTTTTCCCATAATCTCTGTCCTTTGTGGCTAGCTTAGAGCACAGATATTCTTAAGGATTTTGGAAAATGCCTAAAACAAGGTGAGTCTTTCAAGAAATATTTAAGAAATAGCAGGAACAAATATAAAATATGACTGGCAAATAACATACCAGTATAGCCTTAAAGGGGAAGACCACATGTTTCATTATCCATGAGATTTGGTCACTCTTTGAAAAAATCACTTAAAAATACAGTCACTGCTGCACATTTTTAGCTTTACATTGGTGAGAACAACAAATGTACTTACATTATGCTGGTACTTTACTTTCTCTGAGAGATGCTGCCTTCTGCTGTCCAATACTTGCTTTTGTAACCTTGTAAAATGAATAAAAACAGCTTATGAAATACAAGATATAAGATATATAGGATTAAAAGCATTCCAAGTATTAATTTCAAACTAATTGAACAATATTTTCCCACACATCTTAAAAAGGCCTGATTCTTAAGCAGTTATGAGCAGCCAGTATGTGAGTCAGTCACTTTAGGGTGTCTGAAGTTGGATGGGAAAACAGTGTAAGTGGAAAATGCTGTTTGAATAGCCTGCTCTGAGAGATAAACTTAGTGTATGTACCTGACTTGAGCAAAGAAACGTTTTTTTTAAAATCTCTCAGCTTCATGTACAGTTTTTTATTTTGAATACTTTTATTTACTCTGTCATAGTAAGAGTATCACTGGAATGCCAGGAATGATTGTGAAACTTCTTTGTCTTAGAATGGTGTATTTATGTTTACTTACTATCCCAAATATAAGACCATCATGAAATATCTTTTCCAGAACTTCATTATAGCTTAACTACTGCCTATTTGATTCAAGTACCTCTTCTGGATGTCATCTAAGTTTAACATATGTTGTGTACGTAGCGGTGACATGGGAAGCTCTATGTTGTGCCTCCTAACAGGTATTCTTACATCTTCAGTGATATCAATATGAACCGGCTTCCTCATGTTCTCTGCAATTAAAGTATTTGGAATGTCGGCACTGGGCTTGGAGAAAGTTATGAGCTTCCTGAATTTTCATTAGAGTACAAAAGCTGTTGTTTTAGCTTTCTTAATCCATCTAAAGCCATATTTTTTGCTTGCTTTCTTACTAGCAATACAAGAGCTCTATTCTAAATGGTATTTAGTATAAAATTATTTACAGTCACTGCTGTGTGTAGACAGGCTGTTGCCCTCCTCGGTCACCTTCTAATCTTCCTGAGCATAGGACAACAAATTCTCTACAATCTGGTTTATGAATATGTCACAGAGGATAAGAGTTAGGACTCAAGTTGTAGAGATGTTTTTTAGGAGCTTAATGATGGATTTTAAGAAAGATACTCTGGGTAGAACTGACAGACTATTCCAAATGCCTCCCAAAAGTTATGAAAAAGGAAGTGGAATACAAATGGACCCATTCAATGGCAAAGAGAAAAAGAAACGGATGTAGGGTAAAATTAATGGATGGAATGAGGAAGGTGCATAAGTGTACAAAGCTTTAAAGGTGAAGTAGGCAGTAGCCGTGGTTATTTGACTCCTCTTATGTCCTGACTTTTTAGTCAATCATAATTTTTGTATTTACTTACAGATTTTTATTTCAAAAGTAAAACAACACTTATTTGAGCACTAAGTTTTAAGTGGAAGAACAAGAACTAAAATAATAGCAGTAATAGTTAAGGATAACTGATTCTGTTAACTGTGAAGTCAGAACGCTGTTACACTAAGCTCACCGGTGTTGTCTTTTTTGGTTGATATCTGGTTAACAACATATAGATTGAGGAGATCTAAACTGACTGCTGAACTTTTAGGAGATGATACTCCCAGAAGCTTCATCTTTGATTTAAGTTTCTTCTTTTCAAAGAATTCCTAAATTTTTTAAAAGAGAGAATAAGTTTTTGACAGAAGCTTCAACAACACGTTAGCAGCATATGTCACTCTTAGTAAACAATTCCTAATAATAAAAGAACATTATTAAATCTCTCTGAATTCTCACACCCTGTCTACTGTTACTTAGTTTATTTTTATTGCCTTGAAAAAGACTGCAAGTATAATTTGGACATACTCAAAATAAATCACTGTTCTCTTGATGCCAAAACCAGTCCTTAAACAGTCATGCTTCAAACTTTGTGTATGATCATTAAAAATATTTCTTTAAAATAAAAGACATACCAAAGTTCTGCAAGGAAAAAGTCTTAAAAAAATTTAAACTTGGGGTTTTTAGGCAGTTTATAAGCTAGTAGGCAAATGAATCAGCAAGATTACATACACACGGCCATCTATAATGACACAAAGATTTTATTGTTCTCCAAATTTGTCTTTCTTGACATAGAAAAAAGTCTTGTGACCAAAAAAAAAGAGGAAAAAGTAAAGAAGAAAAATCTCTAAGACCGGGACTTTGGAAAAGCTTTTTATCGCAGGGAACAAAAAGAGATGACTGACACTTTGAATATATCAGACAGATAATTCTGGAAAATTTAGGAAACAAAAATCTCCATTTTGTAGCAGACTATTAATAATCATCCTAAAATCATTAGCATCAAGCACAGCAGATGAATAAATAAACCCAGTAAGATTTATTTATTTTAACTATAAGAAGGATATTGAAAACTGAAGGCTATGCCAAAACACAAAATAGCATTGGCTTTTCTTCTGAAATGTAATTCCTCTTGTGATTGCAGGCTACATGTAACTAATATATCCAACGTGTTCGTTGCTAACTATTTTCCAGTATAATTTACTATATCACAATCTTTAGCCTTCTAGGATGTTACCATCTATGGAAAATACCTGTTCTTCAGTTAAGAAGTAAATTCAGCCTGTGTGCAAATCAACACTTCAAAATTCATATTGCTTTGGAGTCCACAACCCCAAAATGCATCCATGTCCCTTCAGTGTCCCAGATATTTTCTTCCCATCACCTCTAAATTACTAAATTACTATTAATTGTGTAATAGCAATTACAAAATTACCACTGTGTTTAGTAATTTAGTACTAAATTACTAAAACCAATCCTGTCTTGGATCCTTTCCTGTTTTCTGCTCTCCACTGAAGCAAATTACATAGTTGTAATGTAAATTATGTGGCTTAGACCAATAAATTCCTGAGAAAACAGGTATTTTGAGAACCCACAGGCCTCCAGGAGACTGGGAAAGGGATGGAGGCAACAAGCTGCTGGTTGTTCCCACACTCCCTTAGGTAAAGTTTTTCGTTTCAGAGACTGTCTCCATACTGTCAGCCTGTTTTTCCTTCTCCTCTATATGCCAGTGCATCTGCTCTGCGCATTGGGAGGTACCAGCTTCAGTGGTGGAGCTTTCTATACTGTCTCTTTTTTCCCAGCTGCTGAGGAGGAAACTGGCTTCTCTTACTATGGTTATAACTATCTTCTCTTACTGTTTTCTTTCTCTTTCCTGTTTGAAATGTCTTCTGCTATGCCAGGGATAATTTAATCCTATTATTTCACTTTCAGATTCAAAATATAAATAAGCTGGCCTACTTTTGCAAATTCCAGCATAAAGTACTTCAATGAGCCTACCATTCTTTTATGTAGCCCAGAAAAACAGCTGTGTGTATGTGCATTAGGCTAGCTGACCACGTGGTTGTCACTGTGAGGCTTCCAGCAATCCTGTGTGTCAGCACATACCAAGAAAATACAGTAACAGAAATAATTCAGTAAAACTTAAATTGGGCTCATTCATTCATTCATTCATGCCTTCTCCTACTCCCTCCTCTTCCTGCTGGAATTCAGTGTAGTAAACCTAGAACAAGACTTCTGTCCTAAAAGTTACATGCAATCAGGCAAACGCATAACAACTGTTATGCTACAGTTTTGAGTCTCAATCCAAATGCTTTGAAAGCTTTTCCTAAGTGAATCAACTAAGTATTTATATAACAATATAAAATCCAAGATGGCTAGAACTGTTTACCTTTTGCTTTCTCCTTTCCTGCTTTAATATGATTCTGCTCCTGAAAGATGCAAATAATTATTGTTTTAATTGTAAAAGTATAATCTTGAGTCATGGCTTGAATTTCTCATCAATGGTATTGAGAATTTAGGACACAAATATGTTATGTTATGTTATGTTATGTTATGTTATGTTATGTTGTTATAATGGATCAAACCTTCAGGTAGTAAAGACAACATATCTCTGCTGAAGCCACTTTGACTGATCCTGGTTTACTCAGGTAAGGATAGGATCACATTCTATCTTAGGGCTACCAAATGCATTGAACATTCAGAAGGAAAAGCTTTTAGGCGTTTGACCTGTAAGGCAACTTTTCATCAATTCTTAATTTCTTAAAACATTATAAGAAATCTTTGTCAATATATTCATTTCTCCTAATTTTCTTTGTCATGCTGCAACATAGCAAAGAAAACAAAGGAGCAAAAGTTTCTACCTTTCGGGACTTTACACAATATTATGAACAGTTTGTAAAAAACGTAAGGAAAATAGATTGTGACTACAAGTTTTATCGAGCTGCTGTCGTTTGTGCAATATAGGAGACAGTTATACCTTAAACTACAGATCTCACTTGTTAAACATAGTCTTAAATGAATTGCCTACAGGACATGGTGCATAAAATTGGAGCTCTGGGTCATTGCTGTGAGCAGGGTGCGCATGGTTGCAATCTTTGGGTCAGTAAGATTAGGACTTTTTTTGAGAGTCAGAAATACAGAGTATCCCCTTAGCATTACATTTTTTCTTTTCTTTTTTTTTTTTTTTTTTACTGTGCTTAAAGTTAGAACACACTTTCTAAACATATGCACATAACATTTACCTTTGCAGTGGGTAGAAGCCCCAGTAATGGATAGTTTTTCTGACACCTAAAATGCAAATCCCAGACTCACCCAAGGAATCCTGACAGATAATTAACAGCAGCAGAAAGCAGCAGGATGATTTGCTATTTGCTAAGTGAGTGCAATACTCCTACACGCTGCTTTTTCTTACAGACAGAATAGTATGATAGACAGGCATTTAGGATAAAGTTGGGGTTGTTGTTTTTCTTCAAACTGAAGCTCTCCCTTCCCCCTGCTTCACATAGGCAACTTTCAGAAACCTCATTTTACTGGGAAGACTTCCAGATGGGTAAGGCATTATTTTAGTTTCATTCTGCAAAGAGTCAGGATGATTATAAAGCTGTGTTTAGGAAAGCTACTTTCAACTGGCTAACAAAATCTGTGGGGTTTAAATTTCTAGTAGATAGGCAGATGGCACAGCACCTAAAGAAACGGAGTATTATCCTTTTTTTTTAACATTACAACTCACTTGGTGATTATTTTACTATTTCAGTGAATCTCAGTAACTATACATCTTTTTCCCCAAATGGTGATCACTGCCATTCGTGAGGGTGTGAGGAAAGGGCCAGGTGGGAAAGCCTCACCCAGCCCCAGTCTGCAGAGACATATTAGGCCCAGACATGACCCACCCTGCCTGGTGTGGGAGGGCATCCGAGTCTCCTCACACAGTCTGGTTCAGGAGGGGACACTGCAGCTGCCACACGCACCATGGCCTGCTGGTCTGTGAGGGGACACCAGGCCTGAAACACACACCATGGCACTGCTGTTCTGTGAGGGGACACCAGGGCTGTCACACACACCATGGCGCTACTGGTCTGGGAAGAGACACTGGGTCTGTCACACCCACCATGGCTGTGCCCGGTCTGTGAGAGGACACCGGGGCTGTCACACACATCATGGCTGCGCCTGATCTGTGAGGGGACGCTGGATCAGCATGGAGCCATTTCTGGCAGCCTTTGAAGAGTTTTACTCACCGGCTGCCGCCAACCCAGTTCATTTTCTGCCGCTGAAGAAGGGGGGAGGGCTGCTGTGCGTGGTGCTGGGGTTGGAGAAGGGAGGCAATGGCCACCACAGGGAGAGTTTGCTGTCTCCCGGCAGGGCCACAGACAGCCCTCCTGCAGGGCCTCCTGCTCCCTGGGGGCGCCAAGGCAGCTCTTCTCCATGCTCCCAGGCTGCGCAGTGCTAGCAGAGAAGAGGGAGAAGGTGGTACAGGGACAGACAGCAGAAGGATGCAGAAAGCCAAGCAGGGCAGACTGATGGGATGGAGCCATCCTCTGATTGCTGCCACCCTTCCTCTACCACTAGCATTTCCATACAGGCTGCTGCCAGAAGCCATTACCCTTTCACAAGGGAATCACAAGCCTCTTACTTTCCCAAGTGAATCAAATTCACAGTTATTGGAGCGGGTTACACAGCTGTTGATGTTTTGTCTTTAAGGCCCAGCTAGCCACTGCTACAATCACCATAATTTTTAGGGCAAGAGAGAAGCACCTTCCTCCCCATCCTTCTCTTCCTCAGAGATTTTAGGGGTAATGGGGGAATCAACGAGCATTTTCTACTAGTAGGCATCGTTGCCCTTGGAGCTGCCTGATGAGCTTTTGCATGTAAATAGTGACAAACCCCCAAGGAGGGACGCAGAGCTGCGGGTGCTCCCGGGGCATCTCCGCAGCAATGCAGCTCCCCTTGCTTCCTTTCCTGTGACTCACTGCCATCGTTTCAGCAAGTGAAGGCACCCGTTTACAAAACAAGTATTAAAATTCTATATAAATCTTTTCCCGCAGTATTTCCTTACTGAGTTGTCTTTAGCCTAACATTTTTCAGGGTACCAATGCTCAATCGTCATTAGTACAACAACGCGGAGAGTGCTCAGGGCAGTATCAGGAGCCTAATACTAAAAATTACCCAAATTCTTTTCTTTCTAATGCTTTTAATTTTGCTAGGGTGTTTATAGAATCCACAGCTAAAAGATTATAAAAGTGAGAAGATCTGCTTCTCTAAAATATCACCAATTAAACTGAATAAACTTATTGGACAGAGAGTTTTATTGTTGAGATATCCCCGGTATTTCTGATTAGTATGCATAATTGTTTCTTGCAACAACACTAGATTAAAATCTTCATAGTAAAATATATCTATATTTTAAGAGGCCTACAGCTAGTATGACAGATGACAGACTGAAACATTATTTAACTCATTTTATCACTTGAAATAATCCTTTCTATTTTGTTTGCATTTCCATCTACTGTAAATGTTTAACTTGTTAATACTATGTCTAAAAGGCAGTTTCAGGCATGACATAATCCAATCCCTTTTACTTTTGTTTTTCTAACATAGTATTGATATTTTCTGTACCACCCTTAATCTTACTCTTCCATGGCATTATCTGGATTTAAAGGAAAGGACTGCACTTTTCTTTATGCTTGATTTATTGAATCTGGTAGATAGCAGTAGCTCGTAGAATCCAGAAAAAGTGACATGGCAGCTTCAATCAATTATTTTTTAATATAAGAAAACTTCCCCTCCTCAAATTATTTTCTGCAGATAAAGCTAAAATACCTTTCAAATGGTCATAAAATAAATAATCAGTTCTTTCTTCACTGAAGGCAAAGTAAACAGTGAAATGAAACCTGAGATGCATATGACTCTAGATTTCCAGTGTCTAAATATTGCACCTCGACTGTCAACACTTTGAAATAATTGATTTGAATTTTTGAGTGTTGCCATAGTTTCAAAGAATTACAGGACATTATTATTAATTTTTAAATGGTCATGAGAATGACTTTCATGGAGCTGAGTTGCTTCTCTGGGAAGTGAAGTAAGTATAGAAAAAGGAGACTTCCCCCGTGCATCAGAAACTGAAGTTTAAAGAAGAAAGCCTTGAAGATTTCCCTTTTTTTGTAATTTTTTAACAGCCGCTCTTCAGAATAACTACATCTCACGTTCCTTGAAAGTCTTATACGGGATCTTCTTCAGAACAGCTTTCCAACTGTTGCTAAAGTAACTGTTGCAGCTGCAGTCCTTCAGCACTTGAGTTTTCCCCTCTGACGTGCTTCTTCATTATCAGATCAGCTCTAGATATAAGTGATGTAGCAAAGCAGTCCAAAGCAGTGTACTATCTATCTGATGTAAGACCACATTTCTGCATGAAGGCTGGTGTTGAAACATTGACCGTGCAACTTTTGACACCCAACTTCGGCCAGGTCCTCACAGAACTCCTGTAAAATCAAATAAGAGAGAGGGGAGTCTTCTGACAGGTGACTCAGAGTGCCTAACTTAGGCTCCTACTCTGTGTCCCAACACCCAGAGAGGAAGCAGCTAGGTTAGATAGCTGAAACTGCATGAAGTGAAAGCGTGTGCTGCTGTCTGCAGCAGTATTGCACCCTGAAGATTTGAATACCCTTCTTTCCCTACGCAGGACGGTCTTTCCCTTGAGTGAACCAACACTGCTTATGTAAAATCTTATACTCGCTGGAGACAGTGAGAGAGAAAGAGAGAGAAGATGTGTTTCCAAATAATTTCTTAGAACTAACTGCACATGGTTCTCATGTTTCTTAATGAATCTTCCACTTCCTAGCAAGTGTCCTCATCTAATGCTCATTGTAACAAAGGAAGGGATTACTAAACGGTTGAATGTATAGTAAAAAAAAAAAACACTGGGGATTCTCACAGTTGGGTTTAAACATTTTACAACATTACTGAATTTTTTTGGTGTTAAGGTATTTTAGCTTTGATTTTTGCCCAGAATGTTTGATCTTGATATCTAGCATTAAGTAACTAAATCCATCTGTAGATAACTACGTAAAAGATGCAGAGTAACTGAAATGCTTTTGAATCCTCTGTCCAGGGTGGGAATTTCTGGTACTTTAAGATGCCAGGATACACTTACTTAGGTGCCTAAATATTGACCTAATTATCTAAAGCTAGGAATGCATGACCGAAAAATACTGAGGCTCTTCCATGTGAAAGCTTTTGTTTGGCAAACCCAGTGCTTAAACTTTGTTTACAGAGTTGCATGGTCTTCTCCCAGTCAATGCTCCTCTGCCCGTTCCCCTCGAGAGACCAGCTTATGGAGAAATAAAGTAATACTCTCCTTGTGGTGTTTTATACTAACCTGGTTGGTGGTTTTGCCCTAAAACCGTTCTTTCTAAAAGATTGCTGTGATATTGTGCAAAGTCATGATAAGAGTCTGAGGAGGTTTAGAACAGAAGACAAAACTTGTTCTAAAAAGAAAGTTCCCCCTTTAAAAAGTAGTTCCTCTTGAAAGACAGAACTCTCTTTCAATTAATTTAATGAAAAGGCCTTCCCCTATTCACCTTTAAAGGGCAGAGGCCTTTTTTAATTTACTCTGAGGGCATTAGTTCAAAGAATTCTAGAAACTGCAGAAAGCCCAAGGATTTTTATATTTTACCACAAAACACTAATCTTCAGCCAAACATCTAAAGAAAGACACAGTGGGCTTCCTTATGTTCATGTGCAAGGTATCAGCATTAGATTAGAAAAATGACAGTAAATTGCTATATGAGATGAGTAGCATTAATTTGGTATGAAACCTCAGTTCAAATACCTACAACATATATTGAAATCAATGACTACCCAGCCATTCAATAGAAGATCAGTTTTGGCTCTGCCGTATTGGAAATGGTGCAATGAGAGACCACCTCTTCTTGTTGTTTCTCCCGATATGCGCTCCTTGCTGAGCTGGATTCATTACATTAGGTTTGAAGGAGTTAGGAGTGAGCATAAATGGAAAGAGATGATGCTGTTAGTCCAATGACTAGATAGTAGAGAGGCTAAATAGTTTCCAAACATAGTAAACCAGCCACCTCAGAGAGAAGCACATAATCTACATGGGTTGAAATTCAAAGCCCAGTTGGGAATAACACAGGATTGGATCTACATGTCAAACCACCAGCCAGGACAGTACCATTGACAACAGTATATTGACATGTTGCTGTATGAAGCAGATGCCATTCTTAGGTGGTATTATTTAGATGGAATTATTTTTCACAGAAGGAGCTCTCAAGACAAAGTGCAGTCCTTGGCTTGATGCAGAATAATGCACAAGTTCTGGTTCAGAATTTCACGCTGGAATCCCCACTTTACAAAAACAGTATTTCTACAAAGAGCAACAAAGACCAAAGAATCCTCTATAGTTGTGCTAAACTCCAGTAAGGGAACAATGTGAGGCTTGTTAAAAACAAATTAGGAGAGGGAGCTAAAAGAATTAAATCGTTACATGTGGCTAGGAGAAAGCTGAAGGATACCAGACTCGAAGCAAAGAGACGGTCTGAACCATAGCCAAAAGCTATACTGCATTCAAAAGAAGATAACAGAAAGGAACATGAACTTTGATAAATATACAGTTAGATAGGCTAAAAGGAATTTGGGAAACAACTAGGCAAAGGAACCAAACTACTAAATCATTCTTCTTACACATCAACCAGGAGCAAAAGCCTGCTAGAAAGTCTATAGGGCCAGTTGATGACCAAGGTACAACATGAGTGCTCACAGGACACATGGATGTTACAGCAAAGGTAAGTTAGGGTATTTGCATCAGTATTCATTGATGAGGAAACAGGGGAGAACTTTATGCAGGGATCCATTCTGGGGAACTCAGCAGAGGATCTGTCCAAAGCGAAAGTAACAGTAGATGAGGTCAGAATGATCTTACCAAGACAGAATAAACACTAGCATAGCACCAAGACTAAACGGTATTCACTGAAGACTTCTGTAATGCAGCAGTGTGGAAAGGATCACTTAAAACTTCCTTGGTTTTGCAGACTAGAGGGTAGCAAATGTGACACAATTTAAAAAAAAAAAAAAAACAAAACTGTGTCAATCCAGAAAACCTGCTTCTGTAGCACAAAAAATAGCATTAACTATAATATAAGCCAGCACATGCAGAGCCAGCGTATCTTATGTAGATGGAAGTGCCATCTCATAAGAATGTAGAAAAGAGTGATTGCTGTAGTCTTGATGGGTTTAATTAAGGCTGTTGACAACATCTGTTACTGAAGGTTTTAAGGAAACTAAGAAGCCATGAAATAAAGGAAGTTCCTGCCATTGGCTAAAATACAAGAGAGAGTGGAGAGAATATTTAGGTTTTGCATCCCTGTACTCAGGGGCTGGGGGCTGATACAGAATAGAGGCTGACAAACTCATGAATGGTATGGGAAAGTTGGGGGGAGGGGGGAGAGAGAGAGCACTCTCTTGTTAAATGGCCCTTCCAGAACAGGCATAGGTGGCCATAAAGCGGAGCTTGTGGGAGCCAGGGTCAAAGAAAGCAGAAAGGAGTGGTTCTTCACATACGGGATGGTAGATCTGAGGAATTGCTTGCCAAAGGATATTATTTATGTAAGAGTTTACATGATTTCAATAGAGACTGGACGAGTACTTGTAAGAGTGGAATATTTCATAGAAAAACCTCTCAGTCTCATGAAATTCTCACAGCTGAAAATGGCCAGAGGCTGGGAGTGTATAGAGCTACAGCAGGGAAGGCAGCATCTATGCAATTGTAATTCTTATTCTTCCTTTCATATCTTCTTAGAGCCATTGTTAGAGACAGAACAGTGTGCTCAGTGGAACACTGGCCTGAACCAGTTCGGTTATTCTTAATATTTAGAAATCTCCCAAATCAAAGTTAATTAATAGATTGCAGTAAATGATCTTTTTATTGTCATACCTATCAGCTGCAAGCCCTCAAATAAATTCTTGAGGCATGACAAAAGGATGGCAGCAGATCTTGTGTTTGGGGTGCGTGTGTAGGATATAGATTATTTTTGTGGATTTATTCCTGCCTGGACTTTTGCAGAGTAGAGCACTGCCTTTTCTGCAGGCAGTGCCAATATAACCATTGCTAATTGATACCAGCTACATGATTTTACCACTTATACCTGTACTATTCCACTTGGCATGTAGCTTGTTTAAGTGTTTACAATGCACTCGAGGAAAGGATTAATAAAGAAATGTTAGCATTTTCTTCAGACGATCTGAGAGCAGAAACCCTTACAGATCTAAAGCAAAAACCAAAAAACATAACACATTTGAGACTTCTGAAGGCATAAAATAGACACATGCTTCCCATAATTGTATTTTTCTGGAATTGCTGGGTTCAGCTGAGTTTTCTGTATGCAATAAGAAATAAATTTAACAAGAGAAATATGTCTTAAAAATCCAGATATAAATGTTTTTAAGTATTAAAGCCTAAACATGAAAAGTGTAATCCTTTGTCTGAGATCATTAGTCAGCAGTTCACTGTGGTTGGAGCAGCTGACACTGACCTTGCTATCCTTGGCCTTTTCTCTCTCCCTCTTTCTCTATAAAGGGAGAACGACTTGTTTACGCCTCTTTGTAGAGCCTATTCTGTCTAGAATCACGCTGTTCTCAGAAGTCAGAACTGTTTGTGATTGGTCTGCTGTTGATTGTACCGTCAGCCAGACTACTCAAATGCCTTACAGATAAATTCTCATAACCTGCAAGACATGCAGGATTTAAATTTACAGAAGACAGAATGAGGGGAAGAGGACTACTGGTGCAGGAACGCCCCCTGTTTACACCATCTCTGTGATGCCTCCACTCTGGAGTTGAACAACAGAGCGGGACCTTCCCATTTCCCCTCTCCTCTCCACCCTCTTGCCGCAACACACCTCTGCCTAGTCTGGGTACCACACAGCCTCGTTTGGACCAAAGCAGTTGGAACCAACTGCTTGGTAGGATCAGACCAGTCTCACCACAGTGAAACTTCTTCAACACGCTTCCAAATCTGTCACCTTAAAACTGAAGCTTCTTGCTTGGCTTAGATCTCCAGATCCTAAACAAATTACAGTGTCTGGCTGTTCTACTGAGGTGTACGATTATAGCCAATAGCTTCTCTAAACCAGACAGAATAAGAAGACAACTTCTGCTGCTACGAATTTGAAATCAAAGGTCAGATAACTTATCGCCCTTTCCTGATGAAAAGGTCTAATTTGTCATTGGTTTGCCTTGATGTTGCAAACTAATTCTGTAGGTGTATTTCTGTACTTATGTAAGCGATTACATTAAAGTCAACAGAAACTTTGGAAGTACTTCAGAGTAAGGTATTTACTTGAATAGGGGCTTTTATGCTTGTCCTCTGCTGCATTTGGCTCAAATTGAGGCCTACTATTCCCACACCAGTATGTAAACATACAGCTCAAAATTGAAGAAAAAAATCAGAAATTCCTAGCTCACCATGTTACACTGCATCATATTTTAGAAATTATTTACAGTTCAGTATTAGCATGTAATTGAAAACAACAGACTGTATGGATTCATATTTTACATGTTTACATACACCTCATCCACATATAAACAGTTACGTACTTTATGCATGATATACATGTATTTAAATGTTAAATATCCCAAATAGCAGTGATACAAAAGACATAATTTATCTCTATTTTTCAATTCCTTTGTTTTTCATTTTGTATGTCTTTATGTCAGAGTGTATGGCACTCTGTAAGCGGTGAGAAAATTCTAGTTTTCTGCGAAGACTGATGTTACAGCCTTTGGACTCTGTGTTAGGAGCATATAAGGCATCAGGTAAGCAGCCTTTTGCTTCAAAACCTGCACATTTTATCTTTTCAAACACTAAATCAAAATGTTTTCAAAAATGATCGAGTAAGGCTGACTGATATCTCTTACACAATAACCTCCATGTTCCAATTCCACTGTCCACAGCAGTCACAAAGCTGTGCAAGGATGAAGTGCTGGAGTGGGAGCCACTGGTCATAAAATGGAAGAGAAAAAAGAGGCATCGGTGTTGCCATGATTACACTTAAGTTCCTTACATGTTCAAACATTCATGGAGTTTAGTCAGCCTGATATTCGTTGTTTCTATTTCTGCTTTGTGGTTGTATCCAAGCACAAATCATTTCTACAGACAGTGATCCTGTTACTTCAGCCAGCAGAGAAGCACTGTTTGGATAATGAACCATTTTATTTTTGTATTTTTCCTACAAAAATTCAGGGAGCAGAATTATGGCATTCTGTTTCGCTAGAATATTGACTTAAAATAGTGAAAGATTACTTCAGAATATTAAATAATTATAAAAATAGGATAAGCTCCTCTTACTCTTCCTCCTCAGTTATTGGTTCCTATATCAGAAAATGCACAGAAATTATTTTAATGTGTTTGACGAAAACTAACCATATGACTTAAAAACAATCACTTGGCACTACAAAAAAACCCGAACTGGTTCTCCTTAAGAGAGGATAAATCCAACAATATTCTGGTTCTAATATCAACATTGCCCCCAACCCCACAGCCTAAGTCACTTGAACTTATTTGATTGCACTTATCTTCAAAAGTTTATTAAAATAACGTCAGGAGAAATTGTGGAGACAACAGAGCACTGAACACTGCACCAATATTACTGTAGCTTTGGTAATTATTTTTTCAGTAATACTGAGAAATTTTATGATGACTAAATGTAGTAAAATTGCTGCCTTCACCACTAAAAAAAAAAAAAAAAAAAATCTACCACCTAAGGCCATGTTCCACAACAAGGAGTTTGTGCACGGATTACAGACTGTGGCGGAGCAAAACTCTTGAGCAAGAACAGAAGAAAGGGTGTATTAAAACAACAGTTTAGGCTTTTCTCCATACTTTCAAAGGAAGAAAATACATTGCTTTTATTGACTAAAACACAGCATGGTCAGATTTGCTTTACTTAAATGTTCCCACAGATCTGACTGTGGGGTGTATGTCTGCACTTACCACCAAGTCATCAAAAGCTTCAGCCCTCCAGGATCTTGTGAAGTGAAAGGTCAGCAGATATGCAGAACTGAAAGAGATCTGTGAACTTTCCCCTTGGTAAGAAAACGCTAGAGTAATGGAATATTGCAAATAACTGTGGTTTGGCAAAATCTAAGAGTATGCTGTGATACACACAAGCCAGAATGGGAAGTATCCAACTGGAGATCATGATTAAAAAATAACAAACCCTAAGCAAAGCAATTTCTTAGCCAGTGTATCTTGTCAGTGTCTTTGTGAGCTGAAAAAACTTTGTTTTACTGACAAAATAATCTGCAGTGAAACCAGGCCTACTCAGTAACTGAAAGTTAACTGTACTGCTCTAGCTCAGATTTTGACATTTTCCTAGCTTTGAGTTGTGTATTTAAAAAAAAAAACAACAAAACAAACTAGAAGGACCTCTATCCAGACTCTATCCTGTCCCCACTGGCAGAAAGTCTAGTAAGCTCCAAGATTACCCCACATCTTCTCTACAAAACTCTCCAGTAGCCCATTGTGGACACAGTTTGTGCAACCTCCTAGGAAGAAGTGAGAAACAGATCATACTTGGTCTGGTCTTGGCTTACTGCACTGTTTGGAAGGCACCTGGATGTTTTGATAAGTGGTGTCTGATTTTGAAAAGCAAAGCGCTCTCAAATCAAAGTATTATTTCTTCCTCCAGAAGCTTGTGTCACTAGCTAAACATCATCATTGCACTCTGTCCAAAGAGGACTGTTTTGTAACAGTAATGTGACTTGATTTAACTCTGCATATGCCAATTTACAGCGAGGTAGGTGGCCTCACTCTCCATTTCCAGGGGAAGGCTGGACTCAGCTCTCCTGTAAATGCCCAATAACACATTTTTCAAATCTGCTTTTACACACACATCCTAAACTAATGCTTTATCATATACCAGTTGATGCAGTTACCTTATTACTTCATTTTCAAAGTGTGAAAGGACTTAAAGTATTTAAGTACTCTGATCCTCCCCCTGTAATTTCATATACAATACCTTTTCCAAACAAGTGAAGAAGTAGGAATTAGAAATTAGGAAGAGAAAAATACAGCGGCAAGACAACCGCCTTTACTGTCAATTCCTTTGCGCGAATTTAGCCTGGTTTTGCTGCAGGGACCGCGCGCATGGGTCGGGGTTGTTTTCGCCCCGCAGCAGCACAGTGCCGCTCTCCTTCTGACGAGAGGCCGTACTGTGAGAGCGCCGCCCGGCCACATTTCCGACCCGCGACTGCTCCGCAGCCACCGGCCCCGACTGCGCGCCGCCCTCGCCCGCGT
>VYZW01037153.1:0-12076 GCA_013401315.1 Balaeniceps rex | reverse complement strand
AGCATACTGCATACTGCACCCAGCATTTATTAGTTCTTCCTTTCATGAAACAATTTTTTTTTAAAGCTGAAAGCAACATAGACATGTTTGGATTAACGTCTATATTTTCTGCTGATAGTAAATGTTCTGTGTTGCATTTTATACAAAGCAAGCCTCCTAGACAACTTAAGCTTTTTCAATTAGAGCAATATACCAGCTCTCTATTAGTGCTGTGGGAATATGTCCAGCAGACAGGAAATAATTTCTATGAGAAATGGTTAGCACTTAAGCTTGATTAAGGGTAGTACCATCAGGGTCAATTTTCTGTTGCATGGCTTGCTGTCCTGACTATCACTTTCCTTCTACTTACGTGAAAGTGAGAAGTGTTTTAAAACTGTAAAATTATGTGAGAAATAATCACCTCCAAAATTCCTCCTGGAATGGCTAGACAAATTTCTTATGACACAAGGTGCTGGCAAAAATCAAGATGCATTGCTTCATGTCCATGTACTCTTGTGAAAGCTCTAAATCTGGCTTAAACCCAAATATTTTTATCTGCATGAGGAAAGCATCCTTTACCAGTCAGACTTTGCATCTTTGTATTCTGCTCTGGCTCTCTTAATGAAATTGCAGTAGGGGTTCTCACCATGCTGAGATAAAGCAGTATGAGGAAAGAGAAATTGCAGGAGATTTTGCAGGCCATATAGATATTCCAGCAATGCAAATCTCGTCAGCAGTAGTCCTTCAGTATTCCAATCTCCAAATACAACTCTTCAGAGCTGTGCAGAGTCCCAAATGAGTTGGAGCGGTAGGAAGCTGACAGTAATCTGCCCTGAGACAGAGTTACAGTTGTGGTCATTGTCAGTTCATACTGTGGTTGTTACAGTGTTGAAGTATCACTCTCAGGAAAGTTGTAAAAGGTATGTACAACCTGCAATTTTCCTTTTGTTGTTCTTCGTGTTAGGTGTGCAATGTACCATGCAACCTTACCCTAGACCCGCTACAGTGTTTTAGCGCAGGAAAAAGTCAAGAGCGCCGATTTTTTAATTGTGTCATGTCCCATTTTCACAGATTGACTTTGTAATGGGTTCTAATTTGCTTTTCAAAAGCACCCAAGGCACAGGAATATCTGACAGAAATATTCTGGAAACTCATCATAGAAAATGCTGTTTTTTCACAGACACATAACTGCATGAATTCAAATAGGAATCTGGCATTAATATAGGCATTGTGGTTTATGTTTATGTATGAATCCTTTGCTTCAGGACACAAAATAATCACTAACTAATACAGATTGGGAAAAATTACTCCTCTGGGAAGGCTTTACTTGATGAGATTTGTCTCATCTTTCTTTAAACTATCTGATCACTGCAGAACACAGGTTAAGTGCTAAAAAGATCCCTTGGAAAATCTGATTTCTTTCTCACTATTATTATTCTCCTGAGTAATGCATATATTTCTCACTAGCGACGATAAAAGTCATAATGTCCCTCACCAGGAAGAGACAGCCTCCCTCATTTTTTTCCCAGCTATAGTTACAGAGCTTTGATATTAACCCAATATCCACATCCAGGCTTAAAAATGAAACCTTGTTTCAAGTCAATTGAGTGACCTTATTGACTCCGCTGTAATTACTCTTACTGCCTTATGCAAGGGAAGAACTGAAACCCCAGACAAATTAACGTTCCTTAGTTTTGTCTTTGACGCGAATACCAGTGGTCAGACAGTTTGGCTGGCATGTTCTCCTCACCTTTAAAAACGCTAAATATTGCGTTCTTTAAAAGTTTTCCTTGTCCCCCCCTCCGCCCCCCCAGTCTCAAGATTTCCTCAAACTAGCTGGGAGAGTGAATTTTCGTTCCATTGCAAAGAGGAAAACAACTAAACAAGGGTCTTTCTGTCCACTTGTCAGAAAGCATTCAACAGAGAACTCCCACCAGAGACCAGATCCAGCAACTGTCCAGGACAGCTGCAGAAAACTGAAGAAGCAACTGAATGTTGCAGGCCAGGTTATGGTCTCCACGTCAGCAACATAAATCCTAAAAATTGTTTCAACTGGTAATACTTAGCGGTTTCATAAGCTTTATGCCTTCCAGAAGTGCTGAGTCCTTTTAGCATGCACTCTACAGGCCAGGAAAGCCCATGAGGCACTTGCTTCTCCTCTGATTGCAGCAGTACCATTTCCGTAACTAAAGATTGGTGATCAAAACCTCTTGAATGTGCAGGTTCCTAGATGCACCTTGATAAGTAAATCAAAAGAAAAGTGATGATTCCTCTCACAGGCCACTTTTACTCCCAGTCAGCTCCATCGATATCATGGAGGGAATGTGGATAAAAATAGCATTCGGCACTGTGCAAAAATCAGTTAATAATATGTGTAGTTTTTTCCTTAATTAAATAAGTTAATTTAGTTAACAATGTACCAAATATTTTGCAGCATTAATTTATTTATGTCAATTCAATTTTAAAAGTCTCCATTAGAAACATCAGCTGAATCAAGTATTTCTCAATTACAGAAGGCTCTAATTTATCTGCATTTTAATGTGGCTAGATATCACTAGCTTCACTTGTGCTTATGTGCGCCTCAGAGCAGTCCCATGGGAAAACTCATTGTTGGGTACTTTCCATGTCTTCTTTTCCATCTCTGTATCAGACCACCTATGAGGCAAGTGAGGGATTTTATTTGTGAGTTCAGAAAAGGTGCTTCTACTATTTTTTGGTGTGAGTTTTTGTCCTTTTCAGACCAGAAAAGAACATCAGAAAATACCTCTTGTAAACAAGAAGTGGTTAAGTATTTTGCTTGGAGACAGAGTTCCTACGTCTTTGGGAACAATGTTTCTTGAAATGTTTGTTATCGCTTCCTCTTTTAAACAGTTAAATAAAGAGACCTTAAACCAAAGGTTCACAGTGATATTAGCAAAAGGTTAAGATAATATTTTTAGATTATTTTTTTCATCAATGATTTCAAAGGGGAAAAGCAGCATAATTTAATTGCTAGTCCCATTTCCACAGAATGGTGTGTATTGATAAAACAGATGTAATCACACCCTCTCTGAACACTCTCACATACTATAGTTATGGACAGGGTAAATGAACCAGAACAGAATAGCAGGAAGCATGGGTTACATGAAAACACTATAAACTGGTATGTAAATACTTTATCAGAAATGTACTTTTATACAATGCTGTTTGAATCATTTGGCAGTCAGTCCTCCAGAGGCTAATTTCATAGTCACTCCTGCTACCTCACGGTCCCAGTGAGACAGCACTGCAGGTGCACTGGAGCTGTGTGAGGAAGTGAAGGGATCAGCTGCACCAAAAAATTACCTCCATCTTCTCTCACCTTGGGCAGGAACAGAGGCACCCCAGCGGATCACAGAATCACAGAATCTTTTGGTTGGAAAAGACCTTTAAGATCATCAAGTCCAACTGTACCTGCCCACTACTAAACCATGTCCCTAAGCGCCTCATCTACCCATCTTTTAAATACCTCCAGGGATGGGGACTCCACCACTTCCCTGGGCAGCCTGTTCCAACATTTGACAACCCTCTCTGTGAAGAAGTTTTTCCTAATATCCAATCTAAGCCTCCCCTGGCGCAACTTGAGGCCATTGCCTCTCGTCCTATCACTTGCTACTTGGGAGAAGAGACCAACACCCACCTCGCTACAACCTCCTTTCAGGTAGTTGTAGAGAGCGATAAGGTCTCCCCTCAGCCTCCTCTTCTCCAGGCTAAACAACCCCAGATCCCTCAGCTGCTCCTCACAAGACTTGTTCTCCAGACCCTTCACCAGCTTTGTTGCCCTTCTCTGGACATGCTCCAGCACCTCAATGTCCTTCTTGTACTGAGGGGCCCAAAACTGAACACAGTACTCAAGGTGCAGCCTCACCAGTGCAGAGTACAGGGGAAGGATGACTTCCCTGGTCCTGCTGGTCACACTGTTTCTGATACAAGCCAGGATGCCGTTGGCCTTCTTGGCCGCCTGGGCACACGGCTGGCTCATATTCAGTCGACTGTCGATCAACACCCCCAGATCCCTCTCTGCCAAGCAGCTTTCCAGCCACTCATCCCCAAGCCTGTAGCATTGCATGGGGTTGTTGTGGCCCAAGTGCAGGCTCCAGATCTTGCGGAGCTTCAAGGTGTTGGTAGTTGCAACAGCCCCCCTCTGGGCCATTTCTCAGGCAGGGGTTGTTACAGTACAGCAAAGCTTTGGCCATCCTTTTTTTTGTCCTGATGTACATCTTACCCTGTGAATGCAAGTGCCATCTCCATGCTGAATGGGCCTGCCGGAATCGTGTCTGAAATAATTTGCAATGTTCTCTGGGCATTCAGGAATGAGTCAAGTTTTGGTATGTCTTTCAGAAAGACAATTTGTATATGTGGCTTTAATAGTACAAAGAAAAGGTTATAAAGGATGGAGAGATGAGAAAGTAAGCATGAACGAGTAAGAGGGGAAGACTGGAAGCCACTGATGTGAAAAAAAGATAAAAGATCCAAGCCAAGTAATCCAGGCAGCCAAAGAATCTATAATCCTGGGACAAAGCGTAAAGTAATTCAGTGAGCTACATTTTCATAGTACTAGAAGTTCCTGAATAATCTCTAGTCAAAAAAGAAGCTGATTCTTTTCCCCCTGAAAAAATGGGAACACTTTAGATGTTTAATGAACGAATGGGATTAAATGATATTATAATATACAGCCCAATTCATGCTTTTGCTTTATTAGTGATTAATTAAATAAGCTGAAAACATCTGTAGAGAGTGTAACAGATTCAGACCAAAATGAAATGAAAATAGGTTGTTTTACCAGCAAAAGATCAAATAAAAAACTCCAAAATGTTTCAGGTTATCTGAACTCTACTGCTTAACATAAAATTAAATGTTTCATTTGATGATTATTTGGCTCACTTTTTTCACCCTTTTCAGCTGGAAGTATTTTGTCCAGCTGCACAGCTGATACAGACATTTGACCTAGAGGGCAAGCAGTACATTTAGAAATAAATGCAAGAAAAAAGCCAGGAACAAATGCTGAAATATTTTCTGTCCCTTCTATTTTTCTGCATCTCAGATAACAAAACCAAAGCTTTAGGAATTCTACCTTGAAATCCAGAGAGAAAGCTATTCAGTACAAGGAGCTAACCTGACATCTTTTTCAGTGTTTCAAATCACTGTTACTGCAAGAGTGACAAGGAAAAGCAAGTATTTTAAAACGCCTTTAAAAAAATCTTATAACGGATCTGTTCTCCTAGGTGAATGAATTCGGATATANCCTGAATAATCTCTAGTCAAAAAAGAAGCTGATTCTTTTCCCCCTGAAAAAATGGGAACACTTTAGATGTTTAATGAACGAATGGGATTAAATGATATTATAATATACAGCCCAATTCATGCTTTTGCTTTATTAGTGATTAATTAAATAAGCTGAAAACATCTGTAGAGAGTGTAACAGATTCAGACCAAAATGAAATGAAAATAGGTTGTTTTACCAGCAAAAGATCAAATAAAAAACTCCAAAATGTTTCAGGTTATCTGAACTCTACTGCTTAACATAAAATTAAATGTTTCATTTGATGATTATTTGGCTCACTTTTTTCACCCTTTTCAGCTGGAAGTATTTTGTCCAGCTGCACAGCTGATACAGACATTTGACCTAGAGGGCAAGCAGTACATTTAGAAATAAATGCAAGAAAAAAGCCAGGAACAAATGCTGAAATATTTTCTGTCCCTTCTATTTTTCTGCATCTCAGATAACAAAACCAAAGCTTTAGGAATTCTACCTTGAAATCCAGAGAGAAAGCTATTCAGTACAAGGAGCTAACCTGACATCTTTTTCAGTGTTTCAAATCACTGTTACTGCAAGAGTGACAAGGAAAAGCAAGTATTTTAAAACGCCTTTAAAAAAATCTTATAACGGATCTGTTCTCCTAGGTGAATGAATTCGGATATAGAACTGGCCTGAAAAATTCCTTATGGGTTTACAAGTTGCAGCAACTCTCTGGGGAGTTAGATTCTGAGCTATAAACCTGCCAAAGTACACAGATCTATGCGGTGTAGGCAATGTTTGGGAGCTGACAACTTTCCACAACAAAGACACCTCTGATACTGAAAACCAGACCTCTCTGGTTTTCTGTCTCCTGTGTTAAATCACACTTAGCATAGGCTTAAATGTAAGGTAATAATGATAATGTTAGGAAGAAGGAAAATTCCAGATAATAGTAGAAAAACCAAAGTAAGTGTAGTTGTTCTCAATTTAACAAACTTAGGAGGGTTTCTTCCTTGTTTCCTTTGATTTGCAAACTCCTGTAGAAATGATTTAATGCTCATTAGTGTTTTAGATATGTTTTGCAAAAATATTTATCCTTCCCTTTCCTTGTCCTTTTCCTCTGTTTATTTCAATGCCAAATGAAAAATAATGACTCCAACTTATACTACCATTCAAAACTGTTATTGTGAAATAGGCCTGGGACAACATGCTTGATAGCCTGCTCAGCGCATGGATTTATATTGGCTAGCATCAGGCCAACAGAGATGATAAATGCTGAACCCAGCTTTGATTCCTTCCATCAGTAGAGACCTTCAGCTGTTTCTCCCACTCACTCTTACAGTCTCCCTGTATTTAGTCAGCCATTTGCATGAGATCTCTGAACCCCAAATATCTTTCAGACCCTTCCACCCCTCTGCCAAATGTAGTTGAAATTAGCCAGCTCTTTCGAAACTTGCCACCAATGGNTCTCCAGACCCTTCACCAGCTTTGTTGCCCTTCTCTGGACATGCTCCAGCACCTCAATGTCCTTCTTGTACTGAGGGGCCCAAAACTGAACACAGTACTCAAGGTGCAGCCTCACCAGTGCAGAGTACAGGGGAAGGATGACTTCCCTGGTCCTGCTGGTCACACTGTTTCTGATACAAGCCAGGATGCCGTTGGCCTTCTTGGCCGCCTGGGCACACGGCTGGCTCATATTCAGTCGACTGTCGATCAACACCCCCAGATCCCTCTCTGCCAAGCAGCTTTCCAGCCACTCATCCCCAAGCCTGTAGCATTGCATGGGGTTGTTGTGGCCCAAGTGCAGGCTCCAGATCTTGCGGAGCTTCAAGGTGTTGGTAGTTGCAACAGCCCCCCTCTGGGCCATTTCTCAGGCAGGGGTTGTTACAGTACAGCAAAGCTTTGGCCATCCTTTTTTTTGTCCTGATGTACATCTTACCCTGTGAATGCAAGTGCCATCTCCATGCTGAATGGGCCTGCCGGAATCGTGTCTGAAATAATTTGCAATGTTCTCTGGGCATTCAGGAATGAGTCAAGTTTTGGTATGTCTTTCAGAAAGACAATTTGTATATGTGGCTTTAATAGTACAAAGAAAAGGTTATAAAGGATGGAGAGATGAGAAAGTAAGCATGAACGAGTAAGAGGGGAAGACTGGAAGCCACTGATGTGAAAAAAAGATAAAAGATCCAAGCCAAGTAATCCAGGCAGCCAAAGAATCTATAATCCTGGGACAAAGCGTAAAGTAATTCAGTGAGCTACATTTTCATAGTACTAGAAGTTCCTGAATAATCTCTAGTCAAAAAAGAAGCTGATTCTTTTCCCCCTGAAAAAATGGGAACACTTTAGATGTTTAATGAACGAATGGGATTAAATGATATTATAATATACAGCCCAATTCATGCTTTTGCTTTATTAGTGATTAATTAAATAAGCTGAAAACATCTGTAGAGAGTGTAACAGATTCAGACCAAAATGAAATGAAAATAGGTTGTTTTACCAGCAAAAGATCAAATAAAAAACTCCAAAATGTTTCAGGTTATCTGAACTCTACTGCTTAACATAAAATTAAATGTTTCATTTGATGATTATTTGGCTCACTTTTTTCACCCTTTTCAGCTGGAAGTATTTTGTCCAGCTGCACAGCTGATACAGACATTTGACCTAGAGGGCAAGCAGTACATTTAGAAATAAATGCAAGAAAAAAGCCAGGAACAAATGCTGAAATATTTTCTGTCCCTTCTATTTTTCTGCATCTCAGATAACAAAACCAAAGCTTTAGGAATTCTACCTTGAAATCCAGAGAGAAAGCTATTCAGTACAAGGAGCTAACCTGACATCTTTTTCAGTGTTTCAAATCACTGTTACTGCAAGAGTGACAAGGAAAAGCAAGTATTTTAAAACGCCTTTAAAAAAATCTTATAACGGATCTGTTCTCCTAGGTGAATGAATTCGGATATAGAACTGGCCTGAAAAATTCCTTATGGGTTTACAAGTTGCAGCAACTCTCTGGGGAGTTAGATTCTGAGCTATAAACCTGCCAAAGTACACAGATCTATGCGGTGTAGGCAATGTTTGGGAGCTGACAACTTTCCACAACAAAGACACCTCTGATACTGAAAACCAGACCTCTCTGGTTTTCTGTCTCCTGTGTTAAATCACACTTAGCATAGGCTTAAATGTAAGGTAATAATGATAATGTTAGGAAGAAGGAAAATTCCAGATAATAGTAGAAAAACCAAAGTAAGTGTAGTTGTTCTCAATTTAACAAACTTAGGAGGGTTTCTTCCTTGTTTCCTTTGATTTGCAAACTCCTGTAGAAATGATTTAATGCTCATTAGTGTTTTAGATATGTTTTGCAAAAATATTTATCCTTCCCTTTCCTTGTCCTTTTCCTCTGTTTATTTCAATGCCAAATGAAAAATAATGACTCCAACTTATACTACCATTCAAAACTGTTATTGTGAAATAGGCCTGGGACAACATGCTTGATAGCCTGCTCAGCGCATGGATTTATATTGGCTAGCATCAGGCCAACAGAGATGATAAATGCTGAACCCAGCTTTGATTCCTTCCATCAGTAGAGACCTTCAGCTGTTTCTCCCACTCACTCTTACAGTCTCCCTGTATTTAGTCAGCCATTTGCATGAGATCTCTGAACCCCAAATATCTTTCAGACCCTTCCACCCCTCTGCCAAATGTAGTTGAAATTAGCCAGCTCTTTCGAAACTTGCCACCAATGGACAAACTATTGGAGTGCATAATCCCATTCCTTTAGTAAACCAGGCAAGCACAGGGGAAGGCATAATGAGGCCCTCACTTACAGAAACCCTTCCTTTAAGTTTTACCTGGCTACAAAACTCTTGGTTGAAATTTTCAGTGTTTTTCAGTATAAAATAGTGAAGGTAACATTACTTAATATATTTACTTTACCTTTAAGTAATTTCTTTGTGTTACATGCTTGAAAACAGAGCTGTTCAAAACAAAAAGGACTATTTTCCTTGCAGAAAATACTGGGTTTTTTTTAAAAGAAAGACTGACATAAAAGATTTTTTTTAGTTCAAGAAGATGTAACAGTCATTCACAGGTTTTAAAGGAAAGAGTATTATGAGGAGGGCTCGACAGTCTTTTCCACAGTGTGGATGAACATTTTTCAATCAACCTCACTTATAAAGCTTTTCACATGTGATCATCAAATTAGGAGGAAGAATAGTAACAAATAAAAAACATATCAAGAAGTTTCAGAACCTGGAATAGGCATTGAAAAGTCTTTCACCCTTGAATGTATTTTGTTTTGATAGTATTACACACAAGTGTTTGTGAGAAATCTTGCACGTGTGTGTCTTAAGGGCTAAATTCAGTGCTGGGACAGTGGAAATAATTCTACCAGATTTATTTTGGTAGATCACATCTTGAACAATTTCTAAAGCTTCTCCTTTTATTCTAAGAGCTGTGTTTTCCTTTTCTGAATACTACAAACCCTAAAGAGGGTTGTGCAAAGAAGGATGGTCAGGGAAGAGAAAAAAGCCGTCATTTCCATTAAAACCAGTTGCTTCTCAACTATTAATTCTCTCTCCAAACATTGGAGAAAAATGTGTAAATCTACAGAGGAGGCATGATTTTTATGGCATACAAAGCATTTAGCTCTGGCTCTTTGAAAATAACATGTAGATACACAACTTAGCTCTGTTTCCACTATATAGTTAATGCACGCTTTTAGTATTTCCAATATATATGTGGCATGATCTAACAGAAGACAATGTGTTGTGCATGAGAATGCATTGATAGTTTGGCTACATTTATTAAGTTGCAGTTAACTCAGTATGTAATTAGTATAATGTTACCTCCTTGATTTTTAAACTGTAACCACAACAGGGAACAGTTTGCTCCATTAGCG
This sequence comes from Balaeniceps rex, assembly GCA_013401315.1. Taxonomy (NCBI): domain Eukaryota; kingdom Metazoa; phylum Chordata; class Aves; order Pelecaniformes; family Balaenicipitidae; genus Balaeniceps; species Balaeniceps rex. Next base: position 1,946 of record VYZW01037153.1, on the reverse strand, counting down.
GAACAAGACAGATAGTTTGCAAAGCTGCCCAGCTTCCTGCGTCCCACCTAGGACACTAACCTTCTTGGGAATCATGAACTAATCCAGTTAGCCCTGCAACTACAAGGAAGCCTAAGCAACATATGAAACACAGAGCACTGCAGCAGTATAAATGTAATGTAAATATGTGAGCATTTAAAATTACCAGAGCTGGAGACCTGAGAGGCAGTGTTTTTCACTGAAAGCCCTGCTTCAGACTGCATTTTGAATACAGGTGTTAGTCAAGCAATGACTTCAGGTTTGTTACATCCACGGGGCTGGCGGGGCTTCTGGAATTCCAGGAGATAATTGTGTCAATTCCCAACAGCAAAAAGGAAAAGAATTAGGATCATTCTTGACTTTCTAATGAAAGGAGCACATGTATCTATACTATACTACACTATACTAGTATTTAACTTGGTTAAAAATAAATAATTTCTCTGGTGGTTTTTTTTTTCAGTATTTCAAACTTTCCTATACAGTTTTGTTGCTGTTTTCAGTGTTATCCCCATATGTGCATTTGCAAAACTACTAGTGAGAAGAAAGCAGTTACCCAAAAAAGGACATAATAATCAAGTTTTTAGTGTAGTAACTAAGGATTCAGGGGTTGAAGAGGATTTGGGGGCTGACTATTTTTTTTAATACTTCTGTTTTCCAAATGATTAGTAATTTTGGATGCATTGTTTATATGTCAGCCTGCCTGAGTCAATCTAAAGTAGATTTGATTTTCTCAGAATAAGGCTTTGCCACTGGAAAAGTCAAATTACATCAAAGTATCTCGAATTAGGCACTCCCTGAACTGAGAGATTTAAAACCACCAGTCCTTTTTCAAAGCCTTGACTGCTGCATCTGGAAGCATTTTAACCCAACCAGCCTATTCTATTCTGATGCAAGTAAGTTATGGGGTTTGCCCCATAGTCAAGTTCAATATCTAGCCAAATCAACAATAGAAATGCAAAGGCTGCATCAAATGCCTGATCTGTCACAGGACATACTGACTTACATAGAGTTTCAGTGGAAGAACTTACTCTACAAGGAAAACTGAGCTGGCATTCAGCCAGAACATTAAAATATTCTTTGAGAGGCAGCACTGCTCATTGTCAACGCTGTGCGGTGTGTGTTGGTTAACGTTTGCGTAGGACTTTCTTACCTTTGTGAAGCCTTATATAAAATATAGTTACCACCAGAGTTCAAAGATCTCCAGAGATGTAGCTCTCTGCTGCCTAAATGCAGGACTGCAGGCCTACAGATAACACAGTGAGCTTCAAATTTTACAGGCCTGTAGGAATAGGAAGAGTTGTGTTGGCATCATGGGATACGTATGGGTGTGTCTTTGCCTCCTCCCTCTACAATGGTACTATCCTGTTAACATTAGTCTGCCAAGTTAGGTACATTACGTTCTAGCAGAACACAGCCTCGTAATAATGTTTGTTTGACAGACAATAAACTTTATTTTCAACAGGTGGTCTGTATGGGATTGAAGGCTGCAATATTGCAATTGGATTTTCATCATTCTGCCAGCCTGGGAGGTTAAGCTTTGAGAAATCAGAGAGAAGTCAGTTATTCTACCAAAAAAAAAATCTTCAAAATGTCCTAAGGAAAGTTGTGTTATCTTTTATGAAAAAAATAATCATGACACTGTGTGGTATGTGCTAATGGACAGGTAACATAAGCAATATCCTCTGATGGAATGCCGTTGTTTGTTGTTATTTACATTTCTGCTGTGAGCCAGAAGTAAAATCAGAGCCCCATGGCATTAGAGAAAGCTACTTTCTCCCTCAGTAGCAGTCCCCGCAGCAGTAAGGGGGTAAAATGACACTAAGAGCAGATCAGTGGCAAAGGAGCAGAATGCAGCACTCCTCAGCACAGCCTGGTGGACCCAAAGGGAAGGCCCCTGGGCCAGAGATTTGTTGCCTCAGGAGATCGGA
>VYZW01037147.1:17918-36393 GCA_013401315.1 Balaeniceps rex | reverse complement strand
AACTCACATTAATGCTTTCTATATTTCATTAAAAAATTTTGCTTACTCTCAGAATTATAGATATTCATACAACTTTATTGGTTTTGCCTGTGTTTAGCTTAAACAGATTCCAAAGAAGATGCACCTGCTTAGCTTAGCTTAGCTTATTTTTGGCCCAACACAGTAAACATTAGAATAACCTTCTGAAGACCCAAACTACACACACGTAAGAGACACAGCAAATACGTTTCTGAAATGCTATTTCATGATGAATTAATGGAGTTTTCCTTTCTGCTACCAGCCAAACTCAAGACCCTAACACATTTCAGAGGTGGAGCCCCTGTTACAGAGTGTGGTGATGTGGTTCAGGGTTAGCACACCAGAAAGCACTGCCTACTCTCAATGTAAGTGCCTGCTGAAAATGAGAGGCTAGAGCATCTTAAATACTTTACTGTGCTGAACTGAAGCAACCTCTACACCATATAAGCCGACAGCAAGGCTGCACAACATATGCCATTCTTAATATCTGATTTTGTTTACTTTTAACCTTTGCTAGAAGTCAGCTTTAAGAATACAATTTTCCCTGCTTGGTCTCTGTCCAAATTTCCAGCTTTCCTATACAATGTACACTGCACCTACTGAATCCACACTAGCTGACGGTCCAGCACAATGACTAATGTGATGACCTGTGGGAACTTTTTACTGAGCAACACCTTTCAAGGTTGCCTATCAGTTATCTTCTGTCACTCCCTCCAGTTTATAGCCTTCTGCAGGTCCCACTAATTTGCTTAATCTCCAATAGCCAGAGGGTCAGGCACTCTCTTCTGCCCTACCAGGCAATCCATGCTCCCGTGTGACTCTTTGGAAAGTGCACTCTGCACTCTAAAGTGCAATAGCCATCCTGATCCACTGTATTGGTACTTCTGAAGTTTATCACGTAGAAAGCATGACCCATGATTCCTACAGTCTCTAGATGGAATCCATTTCTTCAAGTTTATGTGGGCCAATATTCATTGTATAGTATATCGCTTGGCCATTTGCTGCAAATTCTTCTAGCTGTGAAAGTCTGAAGCAGTATAAAAGTCAGTCTTTCAAAACAGACTACAATGACAAAAGCCAGCAATATGCCACACAGCACTTGAGCAATAAAAAAGGACAATCAATCAAAAAAATTAAAAGCTCCTTGTGGTATGGAACAGTAATAAAGTTGTGAGGGGAACTCATCATTTTGCTGGGAGGTAGGGCTTCCCCTGTCACCCCTGTAGGGTCTCTGGCTACAGACCTGAGGTGACTGCTGGAAGGATATCCTGTCCTGGACTCTGCAGGATGTCCTTGTATTCCTACCAGGACAGCTCCAGCAGCCTTCCTCTCCTGCCACTGATTCCTGGCACCCTGCAAAGGAGATCCCCCCAGGAGTGAAGGCCTCTGCTAAGGGAACTAATAAACCATATGGACCCAAATAACTTGGGTACGATTTTCCTCTGGGTAGCAAAGGGAATGTTGCAGCTCATTTAATTTTTCTGTGAAGCTCCAAGGGCCCAAAAATAACTTTCTGATGATCCTGCAGGAATGAGAATCATAAAAGTGCGACTCCTCTCCTTGCTTGCAAGGGCAGGGAGATAACCGCTGGCATACACAGGGGCAACCTTCGCATGAGAACTAGCAAGGGAAAGATGTTTTGGTGAACACCTCCTAATTCTACTTACATACTGGATATACACATATTTGTCTTTCACTTAATCTTTCTCTATATTCCTTTTATCATGAATTAAAACTACAATTACTTTTAAATGCATATGTATGAATTTTTGTCAAAGCATTTCTGTCAAAGTTATCTTCATAACTAATAGGATCCAGTCTTTTGAATGATACAGCAATAATACAGAATGTATCAGCAGTTAAATGTCAAATCAGAAAGAAAATCTTTCCAAGTCAATGGTTAATTTTACAAGAAAATTAAAATAAGAATCCTCTAGTCTTTGAAACTGTATCTTCATAATCAGGTAACTGAGTTTATAAGCACCTTGTAAGTAATAAACAGGATTTTCATTGAGAAAACTAAAATGTCAGCCAGAAAGTTGAAGAATGACTGTTTGTAAAATATTGAACAAATATTAGCCAAATTGAAGTGAACTGATAATTCATATATTCATATCATTCATATATTCATATGTCCTAATTAGACATGTAATGTAGATGCATGCTACTAATTTTTCAAGAACTAGTTCAATTTGTTCAATATTTGTTCAATCAAATTGCCGTGTGAAGATTTATTTTTTTTTAACTATGGAGTAGCATTTTTGGTGACAATCTAGACTTCTGTTTCCAAGTTGCAATTGTGCACATTTTACATACGTAAAGCACTTTAAAAAAGAGAAATTAATTGAATTTAAAACTCTGCCTGCATCCTTCCAGAGATTTAAAGAGATTATGATCACAGATTGGTTTTCAATGGTTCTATGCGTGTATGTTAAATACTGTCAGACATTTTATTACAAGTAACAAAAAAATGGTTCGGTCTCAGACCAAGAACTTCACTCCCTGTGTACTATACAAGGTTAGTCTGGGATTACTGCAGAGTGGAAGTGCTGATTTTTAGAGCAATATTTAGTCTACTTCTACTGATGGATTTAGGTTTTCTTGTTTCACTGGGACATTTGCAGCTCTGGAAAGACATCATTCATGTCAGTTATTTCTGTCCATACATACCATAAAAACACTGGAATTATCTTTCAAAGAGGCTAATTAATTTTCTGGTCAGGAAGAACAGAAAGCCAGCAGCACGTTTTTTGTCTATGCAAAGGCAAAACAAAAAACTGAGAAGTGAGTATTCAACTGATTCAGAAAGCCAGGTTCTCAATGAACTAAACTGTGCTAGACCAGATAATCATAATATTATGAATCAATCATTACCATTTACTGAAGATTATCCATACATTTAGAAAGCTACAAGGCATTCATCACATGCCTAAAATGATAATAATATTTACCATTCTATTCAATTATTTCCTCAAAGATTGCTTTTCCGCCCACCACAAAATAATAATTAAAAAAATCTCATCACATTATTCCAGGTTAAAAATGAGTTGGTTTAAGCCTGGCAAGAAGTTGTTCTCCAAATACAGTTGGACTCAATGATCTTTAAGGTCTTTTCCAACCTAATGATTCTATGAAATAGTTCGACAGTGGACAGGTTATCAAGTCCAAGCCTAAGCCCACAACAGGGAATGCTTTTAACTGGTCAAAGCAGCTTCCCTAGCTATCAAAGGAAGTCACTAAACAAGATGGTGCATTTGCTATGAGACATTTGCCACATCCATTTCAGCATGGCAAGCAACGCTGCCAACGATAATCCATTGTTCCAGGGTCCTTTAAGTCCAGGGCTAGGGGACACAGTTGGTGCTGGCCCTTGGAGGCCTACGGGGTATACACGAGAGCCGTCAGCCCCAGGATAACTTGGAACACGGACGTGTACTTCCATCATTTTTGTTTCATTTTTGTGAGACTTGCTAAAGACTTTTCACAAACATAACTGGAAGACATGATTTAAGTGTTGCCAAATAGAAAGACTGTACGTGAGTACTTTTCATAGCAGATCCTGTAACTTATTTGAGCTCTGGTGTTCATTCTGTTGTGTTGCCCCATGATTTCCTTTATCACAAATTTCCCATTACCATTAGGGTAATGATTTTGCAAAAGCTTATTTTTTGTCAAGCTGACACTTCACTAAAGTCACCAGTAACACTTTTGTACACAAAGGTGTACAGGTGTGCTCTCCACACCACAAACAACAGAAAAGCTCACAGCAGCCTGGATACTCTTCCGCATCTCTCCTAGTAGCCACCTGGTTACTCTGCCTGCCGGCTCACATTGCCTTCCAGAGATCAACTACACAAAAATATCAGAAAATTTAAAAAATTAGTGTCTTTAGATGTTAACTTGATCACAGTGTTTGCTTAGCGTTTCTATTCCTTTTGCTATATCTTAACATTATGTCATGGCTGATGCCGTTAAAAGACGCAACATAAAAACGCAGAAACTTTGGGAGCAAATGCATTGCTGGCATCAATGGCACTGCTAGGGCACAGCCACCATAAATTAGACCTGCAGGGGTAGTGAGATGTCCAGCTCAGAAGGTAGAGACAATGTCCAGCAACTCTCAGCTGCCATCTGAGCACCTGGAACTGCACATATGCTGCCAGGTCTCCCCAGTAACAGGGGGATGGCTTGCTTGGAAACACTGCAGCAGGAAAAGAATGTGACTTATGGGTGCTTCCTGTAGCCTATCACAGTTTCTTTCATCCACAGAAGAAAGGAAAAATTGCTTCTTGCTGCTTAAAGACAGCAGAGAAAGGAGAAAGATTGCCAAGGAGAGAACTGAAATCTGTAGCCACAAAACCCCCCAAATGTCAAGATTTGAACAAAACCTTACAAGTCATTTAACTGTACCACTCTCGCGTGACTAACTCTGCACAACAATGTTGTGTTCTTAGTACTCTACAGTCAGGCTGGTTTTTTTTAGTAATTTTGACCAAGTATTAGAATGTGTAGCTCTTTGATAAAAGTAAGACAAAATTACACTAAAGTGAAGTGGATACAGGAAAATGGAGTTGAATCATAACTTTGTAACTTCCTGAAGCGAAACCTTCCTCAGCTCTTGGAGAGAAAAAACTGCTAATGAAATGGTGTATTCCATAGGTACTTAGAAACAAATACAGTGATTATCACTGTGAGCTGAATTAACTTTCTAGAAAAACATTCTTCTCAGTAGAATTTCCTTTTATGAAATGAAGCACTAAAATGTGCTCTTCTACTTGACTGTGCTCTTCTGCTATAATGTGTTTCACGTTCAGATGCAATTTTCTTAGAATAACTTGGACTAAAAAGCTAATCGTTCTCTAAGGGGCACTCCATGCCTTTTCCACTATCTCATATGACCTATGGTTCCAAACTTGAACATGGCCATTATAAACATTTGGATCTTAAAATTGTACTGTTGGTATGGGAACTATTAATGTTTCTTTTCTATTTATTTATCATTTACATAAATGTCAATTCTAATTTGTAAAAACAACTAACAAATTCATTGAACAGGAACTGAAATGCTGTGCATCTAATTTTGTAACTACAGAGTATTCCATCAAACAGTTAAATCTTTTTGTTTGATGTCAGGTTATTTATAACTTTGTAAAAGAAATAAGTCTTTATATTAGTAGTCCAGAGTTTCTCTTCAAAGTTAGATCTGCATTATTTCTTTGCTTCTATATAAACAGATCCCATACTGCTAGTATTTAATCAGCAGAATATGTCACCACTTAGGCTCTTCTTCTGTTTTAAGGTCAAGCTCTTTTCTTTCCATTTTGCAAACTCTGCTATTGGCAAGACTCTGAGCAAAGAATGTTCTGAATTCCTCCTAACAGTTATCAGGAATCAGAGCACCATTTCCATGCAAAATCAATGTTCCAGAATGCTACATTCAAATTTAAAAATAAGAATTTTGTCTATTTCAAAAATTCCTGTGTTTATTTTCTTAACATCACATGTAAGCTTTCAGAGAGAAGATAAGAGTTCAGAAATAACATTAGTCTTCCTATAAACCACATTATGAGCACTGACCTTTTAGAGCTAGCTCTATTATTTAAGCACACAGATTCAGTGGTGCTCTGCATATACATAACAAAGAAAAAATTATCTGAGCAGCTTTTGTGTAATCGTCCTAAGCCATTTGAGCGTTTAGGATAGGACAATGGCAAATACAAGCACAGTGATGCAGCAGAGATGTAAAAATGTTTATCAGAAATGATGCTAGTGGGAAATCTAGATAAAGTAGTTCTTTATACAAAGCTCTTGAAAAAACGTTACCCAAAATTACAACCAACAAGTCACCTTAGTTACACGATAACAAATGAAGTACAAATAGATTAAATTCAGCAATAAATAAATAATACTGAACAGATACTGTAAAAGATAAGCTCCATTACAATGTGATGAGAGGAGAATGGAAACAATTCTAATGTGCATTGAGGGTATTTGTGAATTTAACACATGCCCAGGCTACAGGATAAAATAATAATCTAATGCCTGAACTAGAACAGGTATTAAGGAAAAGTCTAACTTTAAAAATGATAGCATTTTAGTATTAACATATTAACATAAAAATAAATGTTTAAACATGTGAAGTTGCTCTCACGCTTAATGTTAATCATATACTTAAGTACCTTGTTAAATTGAAGGGTATCATTGCTTTGTATAAAATGGTAAGCTTCATAGTTTCCAAAATAACATAACAGGAGATTTATATGTTTAAGTGTTGGCTTAATAATTTTTAATCAGAGGAGAGTATTATTATACATCAAACGTATTGAGAAATACATATATTCTATAAGCTCAAATAAAAAAAAAGGATTTGATGCCATGCCTCAAACCCTTAGGTATTGTTCTGAACACTGACATTATTAGAATTAGTCCTTGCAGCCCTGTGCTATTTTTGGAGAATCATCTTCACATTTAGATAACATCTTCAACTTTGATGGCGTACCACTTGTAACTTTAAGCTGCTGCTTTGGGCATGATTCTCTACTCATTTACACAGGTGAAACTCAACTGATGTGAATGAAGAATTCTTGATTTAAAGGCTAGAGAAGAAACAGGACCTTAGTCAACATAAGTTCAAACAGACTATTGGCAGAGGTTTCTGCTACCATCCTTGAAAAGAGCTAGTTTGGATCAAAATCCCCAGAAGGTGTGAATAATTAAAATATTACATCCTAAAACACAGAAAATCTTTTTGTCTCTCAGAGCATTGTCTATCTTCAAAAGCAAGCATTTTCTATCACTCTCCAAAACCCTACATGCAAGTAAGAATTTTTATTACTAGTACATTTTGTCTTCTGTCTTCTACAAAAAATGTAAAGGGTTTGTGAAAATACCTGATCATCAACTAAAAAGACTGTGAAACATTGAGACTTTGGACACGTTACAGAGGTGGCTGAGGAAAAGCTTCAAACAGACAGCAAGAAAATGTACTTTTCTGCCATGAAAAATGTGCTACAGTTTACCCATCACTAAGGGGAAATGAAGACGAGCAAGATTTTCCATAATACTCACTCTGCAAGATTTAATGCACTTCATTTTTTCTATATGTTTCAGTATCACTTCAATCAAGTGTTACTTGAGTTAAACAAGATGAAATGGGTTTGGGAGACTTTTTTGGGCCTCTTGCAGGCTCCCACCCTTAGAGCAGCATCCAAGTACTCGGAACAATTGTCAACTGCCCGAGCCCAAAGCTGTGAACACAGAGCAGGCTGGTGTCCTCTCCGCGTGGGGCCAGCGATGTTGGGGACAGTCACTGTGGGTCTGCAGAGACTTGGAAAACATATAGTTTATGGGAGAAGTACAGGGAGTTCCCTCACACATGAGGCGAGACAGACAATAGCTCACAAGGCCTGATTAAATATTTGCAGGCTTTAGACTTTGTTTTAAATTTCTGTGTGAAATTTAATTCTCATGAAAAGGCTGGGTGGGAATGAGGCAGAGCGAAGGCAGGCATTGTGCAAGCTTCTGCATCCATCTCCGCCAAACCCATAATATTCCAGGCCCAGGTCTTAGCTGGGAAGAAACTGCTTATTAAGCAGGATTATGCCGAACTCTGTGGTGTTTTTTCAATGTGGACAAAGGTCCACCGGGGATTAAGCTGAGAGTACCAAACTCTTCTTACTCCTGACCCAGGAATAAGATTAGAATGTCGCTCTCCAGAGGGGGCATTAGCCGACTGCTCTCTCTTCATCGCTAAGCCTTAGTTATGGACTATATTTGAAGGCTGTTGAAAGTACTGGCTTTTATGACATTGGGAGCTAAGTTTATTCTTTTGTGTTTACAGTTTAAGACTAAGACAATAAGATAAATCCAAATGCATTCACTTCTCATTTTAATTCCTACACTCTCTCTCTTCCTCTCCTACAGGAATCAGCCAGCCATCGTGAACTGAAACTAAATACAATTGATGTCATGTTAAGTCTTCGCTCATATTAAATTACCTTCCCCACACCCTGTCAAAAAAAAAAAAAAAAAAGGAATGCATTTTGGAATGTTAGAAATACAATTAAGATGTGACGCATAAAATATGCAGTCCCACATGCTCCTGTTAGATTTTATTTACTTTGTCATACATCATTCTTAAAAAAGTTGATCAGTAAGCTCAAATAACAACTAAAGTGTCTGACACATTACCTAAGAGGCATCCCCACTTTTCACTGACTGCCTAGATAGGAATGCCATCTTTTGTGAAGATATTGGTTCACTGAAGTGAATTTATGTGGTCTGAGTCTGCAAGGCTGATAGAGAAAAATCTTACATTACAGATCTGTTTTAATTTACTCCATTTTAACTTGGTGAGTTTAATCCTTAGGGGATTTTTCTGTTCACAAACTGAAGTGCTCCTAAATGACAGTCAAGACTACAACTTCACATGAATCACTCACTTGCCAAAACCAGCTATTCCACAAAATTTACCAGGCATATTTTTCATTCAAACCGATAAAGCTTTAAAAGGTTGTGGGTTTTTGTTGTGTTTGGGTTTTTTTAAAGGTTTAAAGAACTAAACCACAACCTTAACATGAAATCCATACTCCTAAAAATCCCTCCTCTGGAAAGAAACTAACAAAATCAGAATTAAGTCATTTCAGATATTATTTACTTACAAATATGGACATTAACGATGCAGTAACTACCAATTCCTGCATCTTTACTCTTGTGTTGAATTTTCAAAAACTCCACCTATCAGATCAAAATTGTTCCAGTCACTCCATAGCCCCAAAAGCAAGATAAATAATGAAAGTTTAATGATGGCCTCTAGTAAACAACCCATATGGAAAGTCTACATAATATTTTTACAACCATTCTTCCAAGTTTTCCTGTCAACTTCTGATTTTCACAATTTTTCCATTTTAAAAGTATTTTTCTTTCTTCACACTAACACTAGAGGAAACTGGCCATATACTGAAACTCAATACGCACTAACACTGTCAAAAGCACAAAATAATTTCCCCACAGAAGGCAACATTTAATCTAAAGCCACTTTGTAAGTGTCCCTTACAACCTAGCAGTCCTTGTAACCATAGTTAGGATATATGTCATATACATATATACGTATGTGATATACACTTACTGTGGGATAAAGCGTACTGCTATTTTATGACAGAAGTAAGACGACACATGAAAAAAATGCTAAAAAGTAAGAAAACATAACTATAAGCCAATCGTTTGGAAAAAAAAAAAAAAAGGAAAGACAATCTCAGTATGAAGCCTTTCTTGGGGACACTCTACCGTAGAGAGTAGAAATGAGTAATAAATTTCATGAAACTTTCAGAACTGTGCCTGCCATACAATATTTTAATTTCTTTGAACATTATATTTATACCTGTGACACTGCTGTGTGAAGTTTTATATTGTAAGACAAGATAAATTCCTCTCCCAAAATATCCTGTAATCTTACTGTTCCTTATTCCTTTAACTGGAGCAAGCTGGTATGCCTGAAACATGTTTTGCAATAAATTTTCCACATCTATATAGCAAGGGTAAATTTCTAGTAAGTGAATGGTACTATTAAATCTAATTCCATGTGCTTCTATTTTCAACATATGGATCATTAGATATTAACATTTCAATTATTTTTAAGTTTACAATAAGAATAATGTACCCTTCTTATGGACACGACTGTCTAGGGATAAAAGGGTTGCAGTGACAGAGAAGTTAGTTAGACTTGTGCAATTGGAAGACAAACTTTTGGGGGTGGAACAGGAATGGTTTGTGTATCCAATTTTTTCCAATTGCAGTGGTTACTCTAAGAGAAGTTCTTACTTCTATCTACAAAGCCTAATCTTATACTTAATTTTCAAAAGCTGCATATACTTTTCCCTAGCTCTTTCACAGAGATTTTGGTTTGCGATCCATATCCTACATATACCAGAAGTTTGTGAGATTCTTCTAGAGCACTCTAAATACAGTGTGTGTCAAAGACCGAAAGAACAAAAGCTATTTTTATTTAAATAAATGCACAGCAAGACAAACGAACAAGGCAACTTCTTTTGGAGCCTGTCAGGCAAGATCCTGAGTCTGAGGATTTGATTTGTGATGACTTTTCATATGAAAAATATTCACTAAGTGCAATGAATATGGAAAGATTTTTATTCCCAATACAGCAATGTGAAAGAAGCCAAATCGTCTGTCATTCATGTTAATTTAATTATGGGACCACATTCAATTATCCAATATAATATGCAAATGAAGTGAGTTGATAGCGCATGCTAATTATATTCATTATAATGATTAAATCAATGAAAGTGAATAAAAATGTAACAAAATAGAAGGATATTTTTAATTAACAGGAATTTTAATTAGAAACTGTAATCCTATAGTCTGATATAGCATGATTGGCTTATTGAAAGGTTGGACATTATTTTTATTACGCAGTTCAGTTTTACATGTCTGTCCTTAGTATCATGGGACCTGTTTTCGTATGTTAGTAGATTAAATGGTGGCCAAAACAGAGAATCAGTCTCCTTGATCATACTTCATGCAAAGCAGATGCCTAATAAAGCTGAGCTCTGCTACGGCATGATTACAGAATCCCGTCTCATGAAATGCAGGCTGTCTAATGCTATAGTAAACAAAAGTTCACGTGCCGATACAAAACAGACAGTAGAGTTTAGGCTTGACTAATGATGTTAAAGCATTTAAAATATTAAAGAGACAATCTTTGCTTTTTGAAATTTTCAGTTTCATAACTGATTTATTTCTTCAGTGACAGCAGCTGCCCTGAAAAACTTTATGAATGTTAAAACAAAAATACGAAAAAAGGAAAGGAATATTGTATGTGGGCAGAGTCAGCAAAATCATAGTCTTTTCAAAATAAACAGAGCAAGCACTATCAAAACACTTAGGAATGTGTTCCTTAGGAATCCATTGTCCTCATCGCTCCTCGACAGAATCACTTGAGCCTGGACCAAAAGCCAACCATGGTGAAAACACTAACTGGGACGCCAGCCACTGTCTGTGTGGGGGGGGGTGTACGGGACCCACCATGAGGACCTCCTCTTATTTGGGGCTCCTGGAAACTGCAGTGAAATAGGAATCTTGAAGCTATATGAGAGAGAAAAGAACTTTCCTTTTTAATTTGCCACTCAACTAACTATAAAGGCTTTTACAGATAGTGTAATAAAACCAGACAAACCTATATTACATTAAATGATTGGCATATGATGCTCTTGGAAGATTTTCTTCTATGAATGTGAAATATTTAGGAAATTGCCCTTTTATTATTTTGACTGCATAGTGGTAATAATTCACTTACTTAAATCACAGTACTAATACAGAAGGTCAATGTTGAGGTTGGCAGGCTGTAAAATTTCCTTTTTAGAAATCTATTTATTCTCCGAACTGGGAAACTGCAATTTTTTTTAATAATTAATGCCTTTTTTTTCTTTATTCCAGTATGTCATTTTGGATATTTATCTGTTGATGTGGGTAGACAAAGGAATCACAAAAGGCACACTGAAAACTCCAAACAACTATTTGGGTTGGTGTTTTTTTTTTTTTTTTTTTTTTTTTTTTTTTTTTTTTTTTTTTTTTTTTTTTTTTTTTTTTTTTTTTTTTTTTTTTTTTTTTTTTTTTTTTTTTTTTTTTTTTTTTTTTTTTTTTTTTTTTTTTTTTTTTTTTTTTTTTTTTTTTTTTTTTTTTTTTTTTTTTTTTTTTTTTTTTTTTTTTTTTTTTTTTTTTTTTTTTTTTTTTTTTTTTTTTTTTTTTTTTTTTTTTTTTTTTTTTTTTTTTTTTTTTTTTTTTTTTTTTTTTTTTTTTTTTTTTTTTTTTTTTTTTTTTTTTTTTTTTTTTTTTTTTTTTTTTTTTTTTTTTTTTTTTTTTTTTTTTTTTTTTTTTTTTTTTTTTTTTTTTTTTTTTTTTTTTTTTTTTTTTTTTTTTTTTTTTTTTTTTTTTTTTTTTTTTTTTTTTTTTTTTTTTTTTTTTTTTTTTTTTTTTTTTTTTTTTTTTTTTTTTTTTTTTTTTTTTTTTTTTTTTTTTTTTTTTTTTTTTTTTTTTTTTTTTTTTTTTTTTTTTTTTTTTTTTTTTTTTTTTTTTTTTTTTTTTTTTTTTTTTTTTTTTTTTTTTTTTTTTTTTGTTGTTGTTGGTTTTTTTTTGTTGTTTTTTTTTTTGAGAAAGAGTTGAAAGGAATGAAAACATACAAAGGTTTGTAATAAGGAATACAAATTTAGAGAGGAAAAGACTTATTTAAACTAGAAACATTTCAAAACAAATATACATTTGACTGCAAGAATAATGTGAATCTGCTTTGAAATATGTCAGTTATTGACTCCTTTAAAGTTCAAATATTAAATGAAAGGAGCTATCAGGCTCTATGTAAATTTGTTTTCATAGCTCAAGTCTGGTGTGCCTATTTTTATTATGCAGTTCTTTCCACGAGTTCAAGCCTACTATTTGAAAGCTTTCACTGTGAGACCAATTTTTTATTTTTAGTAGGACTCTGCAGATGGTCAACAATGAAAGAAAAAATTGGAAGCTCATAACATAGTAAAAAATTAAACCATAACCAAATGAATTGAAAGCACTTCCCTTTTCATGAAAGGCATCATATCTTTATTGGAAGTCACAACACTAACAGCCCCTGAAAATAATGACCATAAGCAAGTCTTACTGCCTGCCTAGTAACGAAAGGAAAAATACTTCCTTTTACTAAAAAAACCCTTCCCCACATTTTGCAAGTACCTGAGTGAGCAATGCTTCAGTTTTTCAAAATGTTTTTTTAAATATAAAAAAAACCAAACCAAAATGCCACTTTCTCAGTTAAAAGCTTACCAAATAGGAATGTCAGAAATTAAATAAAAAGTTAAGCACATCATGACATCTCTTGCGATAGTACCACCAAAGCAAACCACCATAAATACTGCTTTTAGTGTATGAAAAGTACTAACATACCGCGGTTGTTTAACCAAAGACCTAAACTTGACTCGCACAGCTGCAGAAGCTACCTTTTAATCTTGAAAATTGACTCAGTCTGGGGGTAGATTAGTGATGGCACATGACCTCAACCCCAAGTGCACATGCTAAAGACTCCAAGACACTGCAAAATCACCAGCTGGGAAGCATGCCCACAGAGAAACGCATTTTGCACATACTTAGTCTCTTGACTGCTTGCTGGCAGCCACCATAGCCAGCTGCTGCCATGGCACGGAGCCTGCTCGCCATGGTCAGCCCTTCGCCCCCAGGCATGAGCGCTAAGCAGCGACAGGCACTACAGACTACTATAACTGACATTGCTGGTAGGAAATCCCTCTTCTGTGCTATTCCTGGCACATTTATAGTTGCAAGTCCTCCGTGCAATGAATCACATCTGTTTATACTTGTGTGCCAGAAAAGAAATTTTTAAACTGCAGAGAAAAGACAACATTGTTTGCTGGCACTTCTGGATGCCAGCAAGACCCATTGTGTAGCAGTGGGAATCAGAAAATGGCAGCTATATCACACAGATTTTCAAAATGACCATATTAAAAAGTGTCACCCACAGTCAGCTCCAGACCCCGAGTGGGCTTTGATTGCACAGGATAGGAAAGCTGCAGGATCCTCCCTCCAGCTGTGGCCAAAGCCACAGAAACATTACTATATAATTACATTATATAGTTATATAATATTTCTGACAATATTGTCAGCTTTAAGGTATTATAATGTTCCAATTATAGTCAACAACTGTAAGAACATTATTGGACAGCTTTTCTCTAAACCTTTGCTGACAAGTTGTAACACTTTTCTTCTGCTCTTCAGCTTAACTGAGGGGACTGAGGTCCTCATCCTGAACCCCCACCCCAAAAGCTGAACAAAACCAGGAACCAAGTGTTACAAGTAT
The DNA here is from genome assembly GCA_013401315.1 of Balaeniceps rex. NCBI lineage: Eukaryota > Metazoa > Chordata > Aves > Pelecaniformes > Balaenicipitidae > Balaeniceps > Balaeniceps rex. The sequence continues at coordinate 22,505 of VYZW01037147.1, read as the reverse complement.
GGAGAGAGAACAAAATGAGTAACTTCACAAAATATAGCATTCAACTGAATCACACCAAAGATGTAGGCACCATAACGCAGTTTCTACACATCCAGAGTCAGGTTCACAGACTCAAAAATAAAGAGCAAGTGCCAACTTCTGCCCTGCCCAATACACACTGAGAGGCTACATATAAGCTGAGGAAACTGGGAGACTTTTAAGACTAAAGTATTTGCAATAGTTTTTAAGTTTTGTGTCTGGGTTATTTTTATAAACTATTCTTACTAGTATGAGCGGTCACCAGAGTCCACTGGCAAAAGTGGACAACAATCAAGGAAGCTAGAGGGGGATTTCCACTGAGTACTTGTTTTACTGCTAAAAAGATGCAGAAGGGCTTAAACTTAAATGAGCACTCTGGCTACCCCGGAGATGGCTACATTGGCATCTGAGGAGATGCATTCATGGCAGACTAGCTTAGTTGGCTTTAACAGGGTTTAACTTGGGTACCACAGCCATCCGATCAAGTTGACATGAAGTTAACTTGGAATTAAAAATATCAGCTGCTAAGTATATCTTGGCAGCAAGTAAAGCTAGTTAAAATCAGTGCAATGTCAGCATTGTCTGCATAAGAACACAGAGTTTCCTTATGGCCACATAATATTAATGTTTTTGTGTTAAGATGCAACTTCAGCTTCTGTTTTGCTAACACAAATATTTGTGCTTATAGGAATCCCAAGCGCTTCAAAAATAACGTCGAGGGGATTAGTTCTCTTGAGGTATTCATGACTAAATGCGAGCTTGATAACTTCTGATCCCATTTTCCATTTGCCTTACCTGATTATCTGTGTTGTTTACAGTAAAATATCCCACACAAATAATGACTTCGTGTAGCAATCCTTCACAGGTATGCTGGGAACAGTACCACAGCAGAGAGCTGATAATATGCCGGAATGCAAGGGACAGTCCTTCAGCACCTACAATAGACTGAAAAAAAGGCCAAGAAACAGAAATTACAGTCTAGCAGTATGTTATAGAAATTGTGTGAATTACATACACATCAATTGCACTTTTTTTTTTTTTTTTGCCAAGTACAGACTATGTTCTTTGTTGCGATGACTTTGGAGGAGGACAGAATCAGCTCTCTTCTTTCAGTAACTTATCATTTACAACTGGACTATAAGAATAAATTCAAATTTTAAAGGGGCACAGGAAAAATTGGATTCTGCTTAGTTGACATTCAGTGTACCATTAGGTTGACCATTTCATTTGACATACATTACATGTTCCAGGAAAACTTAATGCTAATAATATTTCTTAGTAATAAGAAAAAGAAACCAAACCATCTTCATTTCTGCAAAAAAGCAAAATGCATTTCTCATTAATAACTTGCGCTCTGAATGGCATACAAAGATTAATAACAAATAATGACTTTTCAAACATTAAAAAAAGTTAGAAACATCCAAAAGGAGAGAACATTCAGCTGCAAAGCTTCTTGGGATGCTTTTTAAAAGTAGGCAAATTGCTGTAACGTGGAGATTCAGAATTAGATTTTATCTGCGCAGCCTACAGCCTCTATTTAATAAACATGTCAAACAGACAGAACGACACAAGGTCAAAGGGGAAAACTAAAGCACAAGGAATGAGCATGACAGTCTACTAACTCTAATGAAACAGCAATGCAGGCCTATGAGAAAATCTTTCATTGGAGAGTTTTCTTGATTTTATACCTTGTAGCCTGTGTTAAGTACATATACATAAATCCCAGTCTGTAGTATAGTTTAGTTCTAGCATACTCCAAATCTATCCAGCAAAAGTGGAATCCTTGACAATTAAAAGACTCAGCTGTGGTTCCATCTTGAACCTCAAGCGATCTGGTAAGTTAGCATATTTTCAAAATTTAACGCACAATACAGCCACCATTTGCTGCTTTGCATCATGTAAACGCCATGTTCTTAGGTCCACCCTTATTTAATTAGTGCTGTCCACGCATGCTGTGACCTAGCACTCTGGGTTTAACCTTCTCTGATAACAATAGGTCAAAGGGCACCTGAGTTTGTGTATAAAAGTTAAACTAATTTTTCAAGGAAACTATGCTTCCTTTTTAGCCAGAATTAATATCAGCTCAGGATCCTGCGTTGTTTCTCACTACCATCTTTCAATTGTTTAGACTGTCAAATTAAATGAAATACATACCCATGAGCCATCTGTGCTAATACCAACTCTAGAATACCAGACCTCTTCTGTTAATCAAAAAACCCTATTCTATAGTCCTACTATTACTTGATAAAACTATTCCTTAGAGATAATAATCAGACAGTACATAAACGATGCTTTTTCCTTCTGCTGTCTGCTAGCCTGCTACAGTCCACAAGGTCAGAATGGACAACAAACTGCCTCAGGTGTACGTTGATTTTTTAACATTACAGAAACAAATCACATTAATACGTTGAAAGGGATAGCTGCTGAGACTACACAAGTGTATCTGTCCATCACAAACAATATTATGCCTACAATTCAGTAAGACAGCTAAGCGGATACTTCCCAAGCGGAGCCCTACATCGACGAACTGAAAGAAATAATTCACACTGCTTAGTTTTCTACCACCCTTTATGCAATAATTACTATCTTCCACCATTTTATGTAGAACAAACTAATGCAGATCACGGGATTTGGGAATTAATGCTGATGGTTTTTTATAAATGCTCAGATACAATGGTAGTTGGTAGAGGGATAAATACAGACAGCGTAAGTGGAAGCTTACATTTTAAAAATTAATAGTGGTTTCTTGAGGTATCAGTGGGACAGCCTTCAGCCATTGCACTTTGCTATAGCCCCCCTATAAGCTGTAGCTGTCCCAGTTCAACTCCTACTCTCTGGTATATACCTGTAATATCTACAGCAACAAATAAACACCCAGTCTCAAACCAAGAGCTACTGAACAAGCTGTAGAAGAGAACTACTTTGATACACCTTGATTTACAGAAAGAAATGGGAGATAATGGTGTGTGTAAGAGTTGTTTTACATGACACTCCAATAAATATACTGTTTCTGTGTCCCGTAAAAAACCCCTGACTGGACTGGATTCTGCAACCACATCTATACAGATGAATATTGCTACACGCAAATTGCTTGCTGTTGTTATCAGAGATACTAAATGTACTAACAATCAAAGTCAAGAACTGAAGGAGACTTATACCTTATACTGAATTCTTTACTCATGCAAAGCTCTTGCTGAGTTTAATGCATTTCAGGTGGAGTGTGTGGTACAACTTATATATAAATTACATATTAAATGAAACGGAAACCTATTCTGATGAATTGTATGAGATTGATGCTGCTAAATGTGTTTTGCAAAGCAATGCTTTTTGACAGGTGTTTTATATTAAAAACACAACAGCTTTGCCAATTTATCTGAGAAATACACTAGTATTCACATTTTCTTTGTATGGCAAAATGATTCATTTACACTGGAAATCTGTTCACAGAGGAAGGTAAGAAAAGACTTAATCTTCTCAAGACTCAAAACATGATCTTTTTGAGATTTTTTCGTGAATAAAAATTATGAAAAGTTCAATTTCAATTTTTGGTCAATAAAATTTTACTGGAATAAAAAATTTGGTATCAAGTGATTTGCAGTTTCAGTTGTAAAATCTTAATGCAAGTGGCCACTGAAAGCACTGAAAAATGTAAACTGTGGTTATAATATAAGCAACTCCTTTCCCATTAGAAAAACTGTAATTTCATGCTTCTGACCGAGGTTTTTTTTACATTTTTGGGGCTTATGAAACATAAAAAGTACTATGCTAAAAGTGAGGTTTTTTGAATAGAAGTAGTAATGGATGGGATTCAGCATTTTGCATAGTTCAAATTTTCACTTTTTGCTTAAATTCATTTGCTGTAGCTATACAGTGGAAATAATAATAATTAGCAATTTTAAGCATGAAAAAACACTGAATATTTAATCGTGAAAGTTCCTTCAATAACTAAGATCTTAAAGACAAAACTTAGTCCAAAAGTATATGCAATAATTAACATTTTCACACTAAGCAAAAGTTTTAAAACGTCTTTTACCTGAAAGGCAGGCAGATCAAGAACAGCAAAACTATTGAAGAAACGTAAACTCTGAATGGCAACCTGGATTGTGTTTGCCGCATAGCTGTCTTTAGGACTTGCTGTGTTTGGATCTGAAATTGTCCCGTGGAAAAGAACACAGTACAGCATATGTAAGACTCCAACCAGATCCGTAGACTGAAGAACTGATGTTAGTCCTGTGGGGTCCTGACGTGTATTGTCAAATATGTTCCAAGATCTGTCAAAGAAACATTAAGCCATCTGAGGAGGAGACCAGCACTCAGTGAGAACACTTGTCGAGGATGCAGTACTTCTAATAAGCCAAATGTTAGAAAAACAGTAAACTGCTAAAAAGGAAAAATACTGATGCCTAATGTGTCAAGAAACCACAACATTTCCAGAAAACACTTCCAATAATCTGGGCACCATCTCATGCTCTCTTTAATTGCAGTGCAGCTGTATCTTTAAATATCTTTCTCCACGTACTGGTGTCTTTGCTCTCAAAATGGGTTCACGATACCAGCGTGAGACCATGC
>VYZW01037147.1:4533-15597 GCA_013401315.1 Balaeniceps rex | reverse complement strand
GACAGCTTTAAAGTTGGAAGCCTGGGGGCACTTTAGGGGCTCCATGTGAGCTCTGTCTCAGGTCAGTAGCCTACACCCATCTTTCTTCCTTGCAACAGCAGCCAGCAGAGGTGGAAGAACTCCCTGGAACCTCTCACTGCCTCAGTGACGGGCTGCAGGCACTGGAACAAACTGCCTACCTAAGTAGCAAAATAAGTTACCAGGACCAGATGATCTTAATCAAATAATTCTGCAGGAATTTAAGAATGAAGTGGTTGCGCAATTAGCAAAACACACTACTACTTTTTTCACTCAGATGTTATTATGGGAGACTGTATGGTAGCAAAGCACAAATAAGTATGAAATGCTCAAGACAAACCAGCACAGCTTGTGCAAATGGAAACTAGGTTTCTTTGGCATCTTTTGGGTATGCACGTAAATTAATGGAGAAGGTTTTTGGCTACCTAGGGTATCAGGACAGACAGGCAAATAACTCAGGATGCCCTTTCCCTTCTCACATTCAAACTTTCAAAATCCCTCCACAATTTGTACTGTTTCTGTTTTTTCACATTATTAATCATCCAGAAGATGATGGAGGATAGTCACTACTAAGGAAGACTAAGATTGTCACTGCTCTGGAAGTTAAACAATGTGTAGAAGGCAGGCAAATACAAAATAAAGCACGCAAAAGAATTCAACAAGTTTTATATACTCTGAATTCTTATTCAAACCCATCATGTAAATCACTTGAACTTCATTACAGCAATACATTTAGTCTATATTGGCAATCAAAGGAAACACTAAAATATTAAGATACAGTGAACAGCAACACTGAAAATATGGTACATAAAAATCTGGTCTTTATCTCATCTACTATGTTTCCATCTTTAAAAAAAAAGAAAAAAGAAAAAAGAAAAAAGAAAAAAAGAAAAAAGAAAAAAAATAAATGTGTCAACATCAAAAGAGACTACAAAGATTGAGTCTATATATTATTTTTTTAATAACTGAAGGAAAATACAACCGGTGATACGAGAAAATGTTATAAAAGGACGAATTACATGAGGGTATCTTTCCCTTTTGTAACAACTAAAAGCAAAGGAGATGTGAAAGCAGTGGAAACAAGAACCACTTTCTAAAAGAATCTGTAATTTTGAAGACCTCAGTTGAATACAGAAACGACTGGACACTCAGAGGGCTCAGAATACTCCTGTTGACCACAATCAGTAAGGAGCTTTTCCTTGACTAGGAAGGCTCTAAATGATGTTTTCAGTATCTCCATCAGAAGCACCTTGCACCACTCTGTTACACACATTGCTCTGCTCCAGTGAAGTTTCCAACACAGATCCGACGTAGGCTGACCAATCCTGCTTTTTGTGATACAGAACTTGTCTTCAATGGAGCAACCAAACCACAAATTCAGCAACTACCAGGTTCTGGTGATCATCACCTTGTTCTGTCATTTTTGCATTTTCTAGTGAAGCAAAAAAACAGGTAAGAAAGCACCACCTCACCCAACAACAATGTCTATCAATAAGAATTTCTACCTGTAACAGCACACTATTGCTTCCTTGGACCAAAGAGAAAGGGAGAGAAACAGGCAGAGCAGGATAACAAACCTGTGTTCTCCATGCCCCAGAGAACGTCATGGTACTGGGCTAACCTCTAATATAGCTTAAATATTCAAAGAGAAGAAAGAACAACAGTCAGGTGAAACACCATCTTCGAAGTTATAACAGCAAACTTCAAAGCTAGTATCTATGCATTTTCTTGTGGATACAATTCTGTAAGGTAGCATGAGTGGGCACTAAAAACATGAGCAAGACTGATGACCAGGTCCTTCTGGTACCGCAAACACCTGTTGTGCCTCCAAGCAGGGACCGCTTAGCATCTGGGTGGGGACAGAGTGTGCACAGCTGCTGTGAGGAGGCTGACATGCTGCAGTTGAAGAAGGGGAGATTTAGGAGGCTTAGGAAGGTTATTTTAGCACTCAGGCTATGAAGTATCTCTGCACCTGTTTCACAGCCTTTGAGCAGTCATCTCACAGCTGTATCTGCCCTAAGCCCAGGTGAATACGATAGGGACAGTATTTGGGCTGTACACAACTTACTGTACCAGCACCCATCTGCTTCCATCACTGTCCATTCACATATTTACATTTAGAAAGCAGTTGCCCAGATGACTCACTTCTGCTTTTTATCAGTTAGATCACACATGTAAGGAATGATCTTATCTGAAATTAGCATTTATGGGTACCATTTCTTTCCAAGTTCCTTCTATTTACAGTGTGTGAATGTTTGATGTTACTGAAAAAGCTTTTAAGTACAGCACCCTCTGCTGCTACCTCAAGGATTAATGTCCCGGTCCTATTTCAGCAATACCTATGCTGCACAAAAACCACATGAGACTGTGTAATAACTTCACAGATCTTTGAAAGAAGCAATCAGATCTTTAGGTAAGACACACAGTAAGAAGAAAAGCAATGCAGCTGTGCCTATCTTCCAGCATCTGTGTTGTTACACAAGTGACACCATTACCGCCAGTCACCACCAGACCTCCTCTGCCAGTTAGCGGTCAGCCATTCATAGAGAGTCAGCTGGAGATGAATATGTCTGAGTTTATTGTACAGGTTCCAAAAACGAGGTGTTTGTTCAATACTGTGATGGCCAACTGAACTCCTAACAAAGAAACTGTGCCACAAAACCAGCCATGACAGCACTTCAGAAGGTCACCAGCATAGGATTCTCTCAAAATACATGTAATAGCACTCGAAAAACAAGCTGAAGTAAATTAAAAAGATGATTAAAATTATGATTCGATGCCACTTACCTGCTGCAAAAGAACCACAGTCAGCCTGCGGTTTGTAACGCTCATAATGATCCTAACATCTACTTCATAAAGAATAAAAAAAGTGGAAAAAATACCAGAGCTCTAAGTGTGTTTTGGGTGGGGCTCCGCTGCACAACAATTTATGGCATTACTTTCCTTTTCCTACGCCTGGAATCCATGCCCAAAATCTTCATTTCAAAACTCTGTGGTCTTTAAGCGAGTGTGTTTGAATGGAGTCAGCAGAGACGCTTCCCGAACCATCACCTGGCCTTGCCAGCTGTGCCTTTATACAGATTCCTCCTGCACAGTTTCAAGTCGTGCTGGCACGTGAACCTGGATGCAAGCAAGGAACGAACCTGGATGGCTGCAAAAGGAGGGAGAGCTAACANNNCACAGCTCTGGGACCACCTCTGTGCATTTCTGCAACTTTGGCTTGTGTATCCGTGGATTCCTTAGTATTCCTTACTTCAAAATAGTTTCTGATGTCCAATTATTTATTTTGCAGTATGCAGTAGCCAAAATGTGCTAACTTAACTACACTCAAGCAACTAGAATGTTTATTTCCACAGTATCACACAAGAGCACAGCTCCTTTCACAACTAGTATTTCTTAATTTCAATCTTAGCTTTTTCAACAGTACAAAACAGAAAAAACCCCACTCATGGTCAAATGATAACCCCAAATTAATTACTGTATATGATACCTCACAGAATTTTTGGTGACTACATGCGATGAGAAGATTGACCAATTTTACCAAAGGTTAAAGTTAGCTTGCTTTCAACTCTCACTCCATCATTATTTTTAAACAATTCCATATGAAAAAGCTTACATTGCTGGATGAAATCCTTTTACCATTTTGTGCTGCTCTGGAGCAGTGAATGAATCAAAATATACGTAAAAAAGTCAACTGTAAAATAACTCTAAATGCCAGCATACTTTTTTTCACAGAAAAGACCAGGAGTTTTAAAGTTATACCACAGGACAAAGCTGTTAAAAAATCTGTCTGCTAGGTTTGGTGGACTGAAGGAACTGTTAGAAACGTTTGTTTTTGATCTTGTCTGTATTACAGTTAATGTGTATACGAACAGGCCACTGGCTCCTGTTGGTTTTAACTGTCAGTTATAATCACTTTAAGCCTAAATGTTTACAATAAAAAGGTGAAAGACATTATTCATACAGGTTGTAGGCTTTGAAGTAGAAGAAAATGTATATGAGATGTTGGAAAATAAAGCATGAACCTTTGCGTATGCTGCTTTGAATGATTTTGGTCAAGTCTGTACAACAGCAGATTTCATACATTTAGCAGATTTTTAGTCCACCTCAAAGGTAAGCCCAGTGAAAGTTCAGTGATAACTGTTAGGAGACGGACTGAAGTAAAACCCAACAAAAACCCCAATATCATAAGATGACAATGTCATACAAGAAACCTAGGTTTCACATAACTAATGTTAAGAGAGGAGATTCCTATGGATGTACCTCCTTTCAATTCTCCTATTTAAAGCAGCTTACTCCCTGTGTCTGTAACAGCTGCCAAAGTAAAATAGTCAGCATGGACAAAACCTCTTCAATTAATCNNTGGACAAAACCTCTTCAATTAATCACTGAAGGGAAGTGAGACTTACAGGACTTTTTGCATTCGCTTATATAGCTGGGAAAACAGACAGGCTTTCAAACTTTACCAAGGCTCTATATTTAACACAGAAAAACAGGCAAATGTTTATATTACGGTCAAAAAACCTGCAGGATCTTAAAAAGAAAAGTTCAACAAAAGGCAGAGAATTTTCATTATGGGCTGCCATTATGATTTTCAGCTTCTGCCATCGAGGAGTCTCAGGAATAGGTAAGGAGTTTATGACTTACAAAAAAGGTTTCAGAATTTAAAAATGTGGATATATCCATCACAGGAAAGAAAGATACTAAACATGGTACTTCATTGCTTAAAATACACCACTATTTATTAAAAACAGGAATTCAATACAGCTTGATGAGAAACAGCATAATCTGCAGAACAAGTATAAAACTACAATTTCTCCAAGCTTCAATATGAGCAAACTGTTTATATCTGAAAATATATTGTTTTAAAAAGTGACTGAGCTAACAAGCAGACAAGCCTCTCTAAGGGTATACATTGTAAAGTTTGTATATTTGAAATATATACTCCTGATTAAAAACATAGAGCCAAATGGAAACATGAGTTTTCAAGAGGCTTAGAATATAATCTGGGGGTTTTTTATTATTAGGATTTAAAAACTATCATCTGTACTTTTTGCTTCTAAATTATTTTATTTAGAAAGATATGTCAAAATAAAAAGGCAAAATAATAATAAAAGAAGTATAAAGAAGTATTTAGCACCTGTCAGACCTTGTTGTAATTCACACTGTCAAGCTAGGAATTACAGTACTGTGTAAAAGTGATTATTTGAAACCTTTCAGTAATTTCAAGAGCAAGTTTTAGTTTACAGTACTTGCTGGATCTGCTGTCTGTTGGAAGCGGTGAGAAGCACAACCAGCAATCAGGCAGACTTGCATCTGATTCGCCATCCAGCAGCCAAAACAGACATTATCTTAATTACTGTAATAAAACTGAAAACAGACCATCCTACTTCCTTGCGTATCTGTGACATGACAGTCACTATTTTCCTGGATCAAACCCTATGTATCTGCAGCTTTCCACCACTGCAGCTTGTAATCCACAACTTCATTAGCTGTTGACACAGATTTATATGTATTCCACTACCGTTTTGAGATAACATGTAACAGTAACGATTTAGCTACTGTACTGCTATGACATTCTATTTTCCTAGATTAATGAGAGAGCTTGCAGGCATTTCTTACATCAAGAAAACAGCAAAATTTTGAAAAAGTTGATGTCCCAAGAAGCTACATGATGTGAGGGACTATTATTTGCAATATTCTCCTTATGCATAACTCACTTCCCTCCTCGTGTCTGTGTTATTGCTAGTCCACTGTACTGCTCTCAGGGAGAACATTCTTCCTTAGTGATTAACCCTTACACTGCACTACTGCTGATAGTTTCCTCCTGCTGTTTGCATTAACTCTGTGGTTAATATGAATTTCTTCATTCATACTAATGGGCAAAAGTGAAATAAGGCATTAACAATAGTCCTGCCTAGAGAAACAACTAAACTTCTTGGACAGAAATCTTAGTTCCAGAGACTTATCGCTGAAAAAAGGGATATAGATTTGATGAACACTGGGCAGTACACGAGAAGACAGGAACATAAGCAAGATCCTTGCTATGCTGATGAAGGACTTGGAATGTATTTTCTTACTTAGTCTTCACTCCTGCTTTTAGCGAAGCGTGAGTTGAGGCAGCATGGCCATTTTTTTATTAATGCTCCTTGCATTCTATGCCTGCTCATTGTTCTCTGTCTTGTGTTTACAAGCCAAGCATGTTCCATATGTGTATTCAGGACTCAAGGGCCCAAAATAGGCCTTATATCTCTCATAGTTACAATAATAAACTCTGGAAAACAGGCTGTCGTCCTGAACATTGCTACTGGTCATCTGAATTGGACACAAATTGCAAGACAGATTTATGTGACTATATAAACCACTGTTACTCTGTATAAAGTCTATTTAATATTTTGCTTTATTTCAGGTTAATAAAAATGTCTCTGTTTTCAATTCTGGTTACTGTTACCCTTAATGGTGAGCAAAAAACAGTTAAGCATTATCATGGCCACAATTTTCAAGCCTAAGTATCAAATGTCAGGTTCATCTTTTGCTCAGCAAACAGAGATAGCTCGATATTCAGACATGCTGCATTTTATGAATTCTCACTACATACAGTAAGGGACAATACCCTATTTTCAGCTCTCAAACACTTTTTTTAACTCATCTGGGAGAAAGGAGCTCTCACCTCCATTGCTATTAATGGATGCAACACAGCAAACGAAAGAAAAATGGGACTTCCAGTTGGAGGTCTCAAGTCACCCTCACTGATTCTCACTGTATAACAGATGAGGGTATAAAAATTATAAAAACAAGGTTCACATGGGGTTACAAGTTATTAATGTTTTCAACAAATGATCTTTTATACGTATTACACAGTGTTTGGAAAAATGTGCTATTAGATCCGCAGCAACACTTCAATTAAAAGACTCAATCTAGCATTTATTAGCCAGTACCAAAAATGATCATTTGAGAAGTAAGATCAATATCAAAGTTAAATCTTTTTAAAGACCTTGACCATTAATGAAAAGAAAACCCCTCTCATTATAAGACATGTTTGTAACACATGTTCAGAATGGATTCCCTCATTTCAATAATTGAGAATCCTCCAATTTATGTTTCTACATTAGCAAGACCTTCCTTTATTGTATCTAACTCCATTATTTTAGACTTTTTTTCCTAGGTCTACCATGGGAATAAAAAAATGTATCTTAGTTTATGTCTTAAAATTTTATCAGCTACATTGTATCAACCATACACCTCGTTTAATACTTAATGCTGACATACATATATGACACACTTTGAGGCTATTTTCTAGTAATCATTATTGTTGTGATATCTTGCCTGATGCAGAGGTACGTGCAGGTAGGTACTTGACTGAGATCTCTTCCCTGCCTATAAAATTATTTTCTATGAAGCAACTGTCCAAATAAACACTGTGTATCTGAATTAGCTTGGTTTGGAAACATCCTGCTAAATTTGGGAGTTTTACGAAATGTTCTTATAAGGAAGATGGGAAAGTCTGGATTGACAGCTTTTCCTACATCAGAGCTCCAGAAATGGCCTAACATACTTTCAACTCACAGGACAGGATCTCTTAATTGTTTAAAACTTGAGTGTTTAACTTCTGGCCCTGTGGGGCTATCACAGATTACAGTTGCAGTGAAGTTCATAACGGCCTGGTGGTGTCTGAAAGCAATGGAGGATGATCACACAGTGCTTGGCCATTTCTAGTTCATAAAGGATTTCATTGTTGCAGGCACTGTGGATGGTTTGAGAGCCCTGAGGTGGTCCTGGGTGTTAGCCACCCAGCGTCTACTGTCCTGTCAGCTTCCTGCTATGCCGCTCAGTGGCACAGCGTGCCAAGATATGCACACAGTATAAAGAGCACTGTATAAAAATACTCTAATGCATTTAATATGGAATGACAACTTTTTGTATGAAAAGTAACAGGCTGAAGTAGTTCTATCAGAAAAAAGCAAATTCATTTTGTGCCCCTGACGATCACCATCGAGGAGCATAAGTAAGTTCCCAACCTGGAAACATTCTATATAGGAGGATATATCAAAAGAACAATTCAAAATTGCTCTTGCAACAATGGTGAAAGCCTGATATTATTTTGGCAAAACTTCTTTTCATGGTTCAGTGTCAGAGCACTGGTAGTACTTACTAGACTTTTTTCCTCTTGGTAACAACTTCAGAAGTATTATGATCAGAGTGGTTATTACAGAGGAGCATAATACGGCATGTTTGTTTGGTGCTCAAGCATGTATCAACTGAATTGGAGAATGAGAAATGCTGGATTCTGACTAAATAGGCTGCATTGCCTCCCACTACTATTTAGCACAAATGAGAGAGGCATCTGTATTTCTCACAAAGAGAAGCCACCTTTTGTGCTGCAGATCATGTATCACACAACATGTATTACTGTATTGTGACATATTTAAGAATTCAATAAATTTGAGCTCTGTTTCTGCTGCCTTAATCTGTCTTTGGCAATACCTTTTTCCATTTAAATCATCTTGAATACTAAGGACTTCTGTAACACAACAGAATTACACTCTGCATTCACTTCTTAAATGAGAGTGGGCTCAGGTGATGAAAGACATTTAATTTAAGCTGCCCTTCTAACCAGTTACACCAAAGCTTTTGATCTAAAAGTGAAAGACAACAGTTTTGAAATCTCCAAGTTCATTCTTTTCATGTTCAAATGAACAATCCAACCTGGAAATCGAGAACAATCAGCACCTTTGGATAAAATCCAAAGTGTTGCTCTCATATGCAGGTGGTAAGATCAGATACTTTTTGGTGTAACTGTGAAGAAAGATGCTCAACCCTCCAAAATTATTTTTCTGCTACAAAGCACAGATGATGTTAAAAGAAATACTTGCACAGTGCTGTATTATTTTGGCATGCAAAGATGTCTATTATTTGGGTGAAGCGCATGCCTGCTTCAGAAATTGCAAATATTATATTACTCACTCTTGTAGCTAGAACTATTATTCCACTAAGAGAAGGGTGATTTTTTTTTTTTCCCAGTATGCATTTGACTTTTGGCAGCACTGTCCTGGAATGTAAAATGCCAAGTTGGCAGCTTTCAGAAAGGGAAAATTCAGTAAGTTAGGATGGTCTCTTTGGGCTCATATTTCTTGCTGTTCTTTTTCCATGTTCCTGTGTCCCTGAGTTACCAGCAACAGCTCTTACCTACAGCTTTGTTTCTTATTTTATGTCTTATTAACTCCAGTTTTTCAACCCTAGCATCATTTTACCCTTTGGTAATTCATTGTAAAGTTATGTCAGCCTTGTCTTTTCCTGAAATGTTTAACAGTCTAATGGTGGTAGGTTCTAGTATGTGCACCCCAAAGCTCTGAAATTTTGACTCTCACAGTGTCAGGGTGTCCTACATTGTAGATTATAGAAGTCCAGATTTGCTGGCAGACACATACCTCATGCTCACTCCCCACAACCCTGGTTAGGTTACGATAACAAACATTTTGCATTAGAAAATTCCCTGATAAGTCTAGTTATACTTTTCTTTACCAAAAATACAATTCCCTTACTAACAGTGGTATTTTAAAGAATTAGGCTGCTCTAGAGACAGATCAATTAAGAGTTGATTTTAGCTGCTGATAATAAAATACATCTTGAAGTCCTTAGGACTAGACACTTAAAACTAGCAGTGATAAAACCCTCTCCGTAATGATGAGTAAAGGAGATAAAGCTTGCAATTCTGATAAATGACTTACAAGAATCAAGGCTCAGTGCAGGTAACTAATTAACAGTTCAATGGTGAAAGGGTGAGCAGACTGAATTTCCCGCACTGTTTCTTTACTGGTTATTACTGTGTGACTAAGAACAGCTCTGTTTAACAGCCTTGTCAGAATGCTCGCTTCCATGAACACGGTGTTGGCACAGGGTTACAACGGCTGCTGCCTGATGAACGTATACAGAGATGACAGACCTAGTGCACCTACCTTCCATTGACAGCAAAACATAGTTGACATATTCCATGCAACACTGCTGTGGCATTTTGTAGAAAAGTTGCTATTTTGGGATTCTCATCAACAGGGCCTTGAACGGAGAGGAAACAGCAACACAGCTTGTCTATCAACCCTATGTTCACCACGTAACTAGAAACAGAGAAAAAATGGTATTAAAAAAATAGTCCCATGCCAGTTTTGGTAGCTTTGCAAAGAAGTAATTTCTGCTTCTCTACTACCAAACCATACAAAATGCAGGTTCGATTACTTAAATACTCTTTCTGAAAGGGTTCAGTAAACCAATTCAAATTACAATAACTTCAGATCTGGCTCTCTGTAACTATCAGTAGTTTTTGTTAAGAGATCTGTCTGTTGCAGGATAATTTGTATTATACTGTACAAGAAAGATGAGTGTAAATGTTTATTTTACCATACTCCTAGAAGGACAATGGAATTTTGCCATAGTTAAATGATTTAGAATAATCTTGATAGCTCTGCAACAGCGCAATTTCTTTTTAGCATGAAGAGATAAACTTTGTAGAACACACTAATTCAAGAAGACAATGATGTTACGCAGATAATGTTTTATTGCAGTATGTATATCATAACAACTACTGCCCAGTTGTTAGGTTTTTTTTCCTTTTTAAAATATATGTAACATCTACAAGACTAACAGAACATGCAGGTAACAACTTTCTACCATCAGTATAGAAGACCAGGATCAGAAAGCCTCCTCAGGAGCTCAACCAAAACTCAACACAGAGAAAACCATGCAGGGACTTTTTTTTTTTTTTTTTAAACTGAAAACCTCTCTTTCTTTTTTATTAGCAGAGTAGATCAGGTCATCATTGCTGATCATCAGATCACTACTGCTGAAGTTTCTTCTTTGAATTTCTAATAGCTTGGAAACCTATGCCAAAAATTTTGCTGTTTGTCCTTGTACCAAGACGTCTCTGTCCACACCAGGTTCTCTCATACTTTGATCATTATCAACTCCACTTAAAAACTGTGCACACAGACAATTTTTTTTTCATGTCACTTCAACTAACTTCAAGTACTTTCCTTTTTCTACGACAAACATTCA